>PVJH01005812.1:0-102430 GCA_004026705.1 Nesogale talazaci
CAACCCAGCAAGAAGGTGGATTTCTCTTTGTGTTTAAAGAAAAGAAAAATGTGTCTGTAGAGATGATTTGCAGTTCAGCCCGGCTGAAGCTGACCGAATGAGACTATGGGCTGTGCCTCCGCCAAGCATGTGGCCACTGTTCAAAATGAAGAGGAAGCCCAGAAAGGGAAAAGCTACCAGAACGGAGATGTGTTTGGCGGTGAGTACTGGTCCTGTTGCTTCTAGGCCTTTCCCTCTCAGAGGAGTAAAGTGCTGTAGCGATCCCTGTCATATTTATGGCAAGAGTTATTCTTGATCGTGACCATATGTTTGGGGCCTGTTGGTCGAAGGGAGAGGGGAGATTGATAGAAACCAATGCTGATCTTTTACATTGTCAGTTGGTCTTGTGATTTATCTATGGGAGGTTTGCGGCCAGGAACTAGGGGAACTAGATTTTAAATCAACCTTCAAAGGATGGCTAGATTTAAAGTAGTGAATTAAGGTTGAAATTAAGGGGGCAAATAAGAATATGGAGCAGCTGCCAGGAAGGTCTCTCACTAGAGGGGAACTACAGCACTGAAAATGGAGCGGGCCTGAAAGTATTGTGGCTGAGGAGTCAGGAGTGAAAATGTGAGGGGTTCTTTAAAGCTAACAGAGAATATTGACTCTTTTTACTTGGTTCCAGCTTTCTATCTGTGAAAGTACAAAGACATGCATGCACCATGCTCAGCATTTCCACGATGGTCCCAAGTAACTTGAGGATCTCTAGTTCAAAGGTCACAACCAACCAACCCATGACCACAGCTGCCTTACAAATATGTTTTCATTGACACCTCCCTTTTCCCCCTCCCCAAGAACTGTAAAATAAAGAGAAGACTGTCTTCCAAAGGTCAAGAGGCTTTAATAAAACCCTACATTTCTAGCTTCTTTCCAAAGTCAGATCTGTCAACACTATCTCTCCATTCCTTCAGGAGTCTGTTCATCTGTGGGCAGAGAGGTATCTGATGGTCTGACTGTGAATTTCTAACAAACTGTTAGCCCTTCGTCCCCACAAATGCACTCGGTGCTCAGTTGGTTCATTTACATTATCTGCCTGGTGAATACAGGGTTTGTCTGAGATTGAGCTTGTCCTTCGGATGACCATTTCTTTTCTGATGGAGTCTTGGTATGGGCTCAACCCAATATCCCAGTTAGTACTAAGTGGGCCAAACTAATTTTCCTGTGCTACTTAGTCATAATTCCTCCTGTGTGACATTTGCATGCCACTTTCCCATCTTTTATTTGCTCAGAATGTCACCGAGTTTATGTGTACAGGTAAAACACTGAAGTTGCATCATGCAGTCACCGACTATAAAAACAGAATCTCCACCATTTGATCCAGTGTAATCCTTATTTCACTTCTTTGGTGGAGAATTGGAAATGCTGTGGCTGAGATAATGCTGCTGTTAAAAGTGAACTTATATACAGGGAGAGGATTGTTTTGCCCTCTATGTGTGCATATGTTTATGGAGACAGAGGGGTGTTGTTTGGAGCATATTTGTATATGTGTGTTCTGTGTGTGTGCATATATGAATAAGTGAGTGAGTGAGTCATTTGGGTGATAGTTCACAGAGTAAATTGGTTTTCCATTCAATCATTCATACACATTTTGCTTTGGATATGGATTGCCATCCCCACAGTACCTGCACACTCTTGTCACTTGTCTGTGTTTTCATTTCCATGAATCCTTCTTGCATATTGTCCCTGCCTTCTGAGGTTTATCCCTGGGCAAGTGATGTCCTTTGCCCTCTGTTGGTTGATTGTTCTGAGGAGTGCCTTCCTCCCTGGTGTTCTTGTTCATGTCATTGGCCTATTGTTTGACAGAAAGATCATCCTGGAGACCAGTCCAGTTCCAAGTGTAAAGGATGCCTAAGGGGTACATTTAGTCTTAGGGTCCCACCCATTCCTATCTGACCAGTAAGCCTGTGTGTGTGTGTGTGTGTGTGTGTGTGTCTATCTGGTTTTGAGTTGTGTTCTACATTGTTACATTGGTGAACACCTATGGGCCTTAGAAGTGAGGAGAAGATACTATGTGGATAGTTCAATAAAATGAGAATCTAGAGTATTGAAATCATCATTTATGGGAAAATAACTAATTCAAAGTTCTCTTCACTAGTTATTACAGTCACCTTCAAACAGTGAATTTTTTCTTTCTTTATCCATTTTATTATTTCAAACCAGGTGATAAAAAGCAACAAAGTGTTGAGTGTTGAAGCAGCAGGTCCTGAGGTGAGAACAGGCCGCCTGCCCGTCCTCAGGAGGCAGCTCTGCCTAGGCTAGCTCTAACAAGCTCCACGCAGGTTAATTGAACCAAAGCTGCAGGAGGGGCTCTTAGTGTAGGTGGCAGCTGTCTGGAACAGGTCCTTGGAGAGCAGGGCAAGGGTGCTGTACCCACAGAGCCACAGCCAGCAGAGGAATGGGGTAAGCACGTGGACACACTCAAGGCACAGAATCATGGGAAGGGTGGATGTTGGTGAGAAGCAAGCAACTTTTAAGAGGAAGTAACTAATCATCCATATTTTCAAAAAACTAGCTTCTAGATGTTGTTGTTGGGGGTGGGGTGGGGGCAAACCAGTCAGTTCTGGCCCATAGAGACCCTGTGCACAACAGAACCAAACACTACCTGGTTTTGCACCCTCCTCACCCCTGTTCCTACACTGGAGCCATTGTTCTAGACCATAGTCTGTGTCATTATTATTTCCGTAATAATATTTTCTAACTACCACTTATGGTGGCTCCATTTTCTTGTCAAAGAGTGGGAGACACTTACATTCATTTTCTTGACAAACTCTCAAAATGGTCCATGAAATAAGTGCCAGGATCCCACGTTAACATATGAGGAAGCTGAAGCACAGAGAGTCATCTAATCCAGTTCCGCTACCATGGAATAGAATGCAGGGTTCTCAGCCACGGAAGTCATACCCACTGCCTGATACTTAACCCAGGGCCCTGCCGCCTCCCATTGGCCACTTGTCCAGTAAGGATGTCTGTGGCTCTCTGCTAAATGCTATGGAGTATGCAGATGTGTACACTATGTAAGTGTTACCTTCTAGAACTTTTTGAGAGAATGTAAAAGTGTTATGATGCTGAATAAACCACATTTCGCTAGAAGGTAAGCCAGTCACAATAGTAATATTTAGGAGACAGAGTGACAGATTTAACATATAGAATTCATAAGAAGCTGACCAATAGAGAAGTCTTATGGGCCGACCCCAATCCCAACTACATGGACAGTAGCCCCTCTCCTCCAAGAAGAATTTACTTCAGAGGACAGCACTGAAGTTAGTGCTCAGAGTGTGGGACATGTGTGATCAGAGCACATGGAGCAAATAAATGGGGAGGAAGAGAGAGTTGAGCACATCCTGATCCACCAAACCTTGAGAATGATAGCCCTTCTAAGAGCAGCCAATGCACAGAGAGGCCCATACGGCCGGCCCCACTCTGAGACACAACATCCCTCATTGATCTATAGCACTACAGGGGACAGCACTGGAGACACAGTGCTGGAATCACGCCTGATCTGACCCCATTATACCAAGGCAAAACACTAAAGGCGTGCAACAGAGCAGCAAGCGGAGCAGAGCAAGGAAGTCCCCAGGGAATACCAAAAATACACTTTGGGGCCAGGGCATGGAACCCCATCAGACTCAACCAGAAAGCACTCCAAAACGTCACCAAACAGACCCTGAACTATTTACAGGCTTACTTTTTTTTTTTTTTTAATCATTGGTTTGTTGTTTTCTTTTGTTGCTTTGTTTTGTTATGTCTTGGGGTTTCTTGTACTTATTATTATCTCTACAGGTCTATCTAGATAAGCTAGGCCAGATAAACAATCTGGAGGAGAAAACAATGCATTGGGGGATACGGAGGGTGGGGTGGAGTGGGGATGAAGTGGGTGTTAACAAACTGAAGGACAAGGAAAAAACAAATGATCCAAAATTGATGCCTAAAAGGATGTAGGAGGCCTGGTAGGGCTTGATCAAGGGCAATGTAACCAAGAGGAATTATTGAAACCCAAATTAAGGCTGGAAATGATAGTAGGGCAAGAGGAAATTAAAAAGAAATAGAGGAAAGAACTAGGAGGCAAGGGGCATGCATAGAGGTCTAAATACGTGCATGTACATATGTAAATATATATGATGATAGGGAAATAGATCTATGTGCTTATATTTATAGGCTTAGTATTAAGATAGCAGACAAACATTGGGCATCACTCAAGTACTCCCTCAATGCAAGAACACTTTGTTTTATTAAACTTGCATTCCATGATGCTCACCTTCCCAACACGATTGCCAAAGACAAGCAGATACATAAACAGATGTGGTGAAGAAAGTTGATGGTGCCTGGTTATCAAAAGATATAGGTCTGAGGTCTTAAAGATTGAAGAAAGCAAGTGGTCGTCTAGCTGAGGAGCAACAAAGCCCATAAAGAAGCACACCAGCCTGTGTGAACCTGAGGTGTCGATGGGATCAGGTATCAGGCATCAAAGAACAAAAAATCATATCATTATGAATGAGGGGGAGTAGGAGTGGAGACCCAAAGCCCATCTGTAGGCAACTGGACTTCCCTTTACAGAATGGTAGTAGGGAGGAGACCAGTCAGTCTGGGTGCAGCACAGCAACGATGAAACATACAACTTTCCTCTAGTATTTTAGGTTTCCTCTCCTTCACTGTCGTGATTCCAATTTTATCTTAGAAATCTGGCTAGACCAGAGGATGTATTCTGGTACAGATAAGAACTGAAAACACAGGGAATCCAGGAAAGATAAACCCCACAGGACTAGTAATGAAAGTAGAGACACCAGGAGGGGAAGGGAAAGGTGGAGTAGAAAAGGGAAACCAATCTCAAGGATCTACATATAACCCCCATCCCTGGGGAACAGACCACAGAAAGGTGGGTGAAGGAAGATGTTTAACAATGTAAAACATGACAGAAGAATACTAATTTATAAGTTATTAAGGATTTGGGAAGGTGGGGAGGAAGGGGGGGAAATGAAAAGCTGATACCATGGACTCAAGTAGAAAGAAAATGTTTTGAGAATGATGATGGCAACAAATGTACAAATGTTCTTGACACAATGAATATATGGATGGATTGTGATAAGAGTTGCATGAGCCCCCAATAAAATGATTATAAAAAGCAAAGAAGATCACATCTGACTAGCCCCTCAAAGGCTGGAAGAATCTAAACTTGTGTGATGAAGGGTGCAGGAACTGGTTGAGGAAAGGCTAGAAGCAAAATCGTGTCAGGCATATTGGAGTTATATATAATCTAAAAGGAGTGAAATAGGAAATGTACTGAGATGGAATTGGATAGAAACCTAAGAGTCAAATAATGGACATCTTTGCATACCAAAATAAAAATTTTTATAGGAAAAACTATGGTTTTATTTGGTGATGTTCAGTATGCTTGTCATAGATTCTCCTAACTGGTGAGACAATTTAAGCATTTGTTTTCAAATTTAGTTGCAATTTAATAGCCAAAAAATTTTCTGTTGCTCTAGTGTGCTGTATCTATTTCACAAATTTTAGCAGCTGGCAAAATAGCATTAGAACTAATCAACTATTGCATATCAAACACTCTCAAAATCTCAGTGATGTTCACCAATAAACAGGTCTTGTTTTATCCTGAGCTAGATAGTCCTGTACATATTGTTCCTCTGGGATTAACGAGCCATTGGAAGGGCATTCTTTCCCACAAGGGCAAGAGTACAAATGAATATACACGAGCTTTTTAAGGTTGGGCTTGGAACTGGTCGCTGTCATTCAGACCAGCATGCCATGGTCAAAGTGAGTGATGTGATTCAACCCAATGTCGAGAGGCAGAGATGTGCACACTGGCCAATTATATTACTTGGAAGAGTAAGGACTCAGGGAAGGGTGAAGGTCTAGAGCCAATAATTTTGCCTACCACAAGCCTGTCCTGCCACTGGTGTCTAGGGGGTTTGACCCATTCCATGCCTTTAGCTTTGTTTTCAATCTCCAGATGGGAGCAATGGTTAATGTGCTCAATCTGCTAACCAAAAAGTTGAGGTTCAAGCCCACCTAACGGTGCCTTAGAAGAGAGGTCTGAAGTTCTACTTCTGAAGACCCACCATTGTGGACCCTCTGAAGCACAGTTCTACGTGACTCACATAGTACCCCATGAGATGGAGTCTCCTGGATGGCCTCTGGTTTGGGTGGTTGTCGTGTTAACTTTTCTTAGTCCTCTCACTACTCATATTGAAGGTCTGTTTACCCCAATATTAAATATCTGCCTTTTGGGGATGGGGGAGATAAAGCCTTAGATAAAGCAGGAATATAATAAAGGAGAGTACATCCTAAACCAGAAAGACAGTTTTTCTATTTCTTCTGGACTCTGAAAGGTAGAATTGTAAGAATCCAAGATAAGCATCATCACTAGTGTCCAGGATGCTACTGACCTGAGCATTTGTTTGTAATAAAGGAAAGTTCTGTCTCTGTTTATTTTCTTAAATTACTTTACAAGGAGAGAAGTATATGAAGTTCTAAAATAATCAGAAATGAACAGTAGATCTGAATCACCAACCAACTCTGGATCAAAAAGAACCAACATGGTTTTGTTGGGTGGATTTATTTTGAGGTTGTCTGATGTCTTTTCACTCATTGCTTCAGTTTTTTATTACTATGAAACAGTTTCAAACCTTAGGGACTAGAAAACACAATGATTTATTACTGCTCAGGATTCTGTGTGCTGACTGGGGTTTATCTGCTGATTTTTCCTCAGCTCAGTTGTATCGTCCCCTCAGCCCTCCAAGATGATCTCTGGCCCTTCTCCATGAGGGCTCTATCAAGGAGACTTTCAAGACAGGACGTATGGGTGGACTAGAAAAATGAATTAATAGAGACACTAATGTGTATAAGAAAGGTTTATATACAAGAGCAATTGAATTTTGAGGAAACATCCCAGCCCACTCCAGATCAAGTTCATAAGTCTGATATTGACCCATATGTCAAATACCAATCTATGAATTCTTCTTCAGACTCATGAAACACATGCAATGATGCCGAATGCAGGATGATCATAAGCCCAGTGGGTGAAAAGTCTTGTGGCTCCAGTGGGGGTGCAAGCATCTCGACACTGGCAGGGGTCTCCATGCTGCTTCTCCAGCTCTGAGGCTCTGACTGCCATCAGCCTGTCTCCATGTGACTTGTCATCAAGAAGGTCTAGCAGGGACTGAGCATATGTCTGGCCTCCAGTGAGCTATTTAATCACCTTAGCTCAGTGGTTGTCAATCTTCCTAATGCCGTGACCTATTAAATTATTTTCGTTGCTACTTCATAACTGTAATTTTGCTACTGTTATGAATCGGGTGAGCCCTGTGAAGGGATCATTCAACCCAAAAGGGTCATGACCCACTGCTACTTTAGCTTCTTCAAATGAGGTCATTAAGCTACGACTTGATTGACAATATAGGCTCCACCCCTTCACTCTTAATCTTCTCAAATTGACAATAGATTATGTAACTAACACGAAGTGGAAACCTGTCAAACCTCTTAAAACCTGGGTTGAGAAGTCCAGGCGTGCCACTTTTACCTCAGTCTGTTCATTCAAGCAAATTCTATAAGGATACCCCCAATTTGAGGGCAGTATTGAGGTACTTCATCTCTTGAGTGTGGGGTTCTATTAAGTGACTGGCCATCGTGCCTATGGAAAATGGTGAGTAAAACTCTATTTAAAGAAATAAGCTCTCTGTTATCGAGTTGATGTTGACTCATGACAACCCTATGAAACTGCCCCTGGGTTTTCTATAAAACTTTAACTCTACAGTAGTAGAATATGCCCCCAACACACACACACACACACACACACACATTCACCAGGAGACTCTTAATAGAGTCTATTTTACAGCACGCAGTTGTATTCTCCTGTCTAAACCACCCCTCTGTTTTTCACTGAATAAAGTGATCTCATTAATTTTTTCAAGCTAAATGTTTAAAAATGTCTTGGAAATGTTATTACCATGTGCTGTTGAAGGGCTGACGAAGTCTGAAGTGTGACATATTTGGGGACAGCTCTGAAGGGTGTGCCTCAGCGTGTGTGTTCACACACGTCCTTTCCTTTTTCCTAAAGGTGTTAATTTATTTTCCTAGCTTCTAAGACCTGCTGGGGAGCGTTGATAAGCAATGTGTTGTGTTTTTTTTTTTTTAATGGCAATTTCCACTTGGGGTACGCACTTTGGTCTCTTGGATGATGTTTTAGTTGATTAGGAAACTGCTCACTCCAATGTGTGCAGGAGACTCTCTAGAGAATGTCTGGCCAGTGAAGATCAAGTGGAGAATTGGAATTGTGACTCCTCTCCAGTTTAGAGAGGAAGAACATCTTCCCTTTAGGTTTTCTCCTGCAGTAAATGTGGAAGCATAAAAAGTTGCAGATGGAGAGTCCTGCCTCACAATGTGACCCAGGCCAGAAAGCTCCATCTGCTGACTGGACTTGTCCTTCCCTGCATGGCCAGTGCAGATGTGAAGAGTGGCCGGTAGATCTGCTGAGATCAATCCGAGGCCAGCTGAGCTGATTGCCCAAGGCAGTTGGCAAAACACGAGTGGCCACACTCGCCCCAAGTAGTGAAGTCAGTTCTGAGGATAGCCAGTTGTTCTTTGGGATTCTCTTAACAATCATTGCTTGCATTGTTAAAGTAGGTGTGCAGGAAAGATGAGGAGCTATTAGGAAAATTAACATGCCAAAACCTGAGCTCATTATTTCTTTAGCCCTTCCTCAAGAGGCAGGGAGAACTATTTGGTTAGATTGATTTTTCTGCTTGCATGAAGTTCACTTCCTTTTTCCCAGAAATGGAGGCTGTAAGTGGGAATCACCCGTAGCTCCTCCACTTAGTTCCCAGATACTGTGCGCTTTCACACTTTAGAGCGTAACTTTCATGTCACTAACAACTGTTAAATGCTCAGCCATTAACTTAAAGGTTGGTAGCGTAAACCTACCCAATGTCTGCTTAGGAGAAGACCGTGGGGATCTCATCCTGTAACAATGGTGGCTGCTACTGTTTGCTGCTGTTGACTTGATTCCAGCCCAAAGCAGCCCTCTGTTAAACACGAAGATGTGCTGGGGAGCATCCCATCCTGGGCCATCCTTACAAGTATGGCTGTGTTTCACCCAAATTTTCTTGCAACTATGTCCATCCATCATGATGAGGGTCTCTTTTTTGGTTACGATCTGGAGATTAGGACTTTGTGAGGGGAGATCTACAATGTCCCCTTTCATTGTTGTGAGTCAAAAATCAATACCTAAGTTCAGCACCAACAATAAAATCAAGGACAGTTTTCTGGTTTTTTGTCATGGTCTGGAGGACTGCAATGCCCTGCCATCTCCCATTGTTGTAATATGAGTACTTGCTGTTGGCCTTTTGTTTGTTTTGGATAGCCCTCCACTCTGCACCATTTTTAAGTTTGTATTTTTAAAGGATTCCTCTGACCCTGTTAACTCTCCTACTACAGATTTTCTATTGCTCCTAATTCTTGGCAAATAAAATCTATATCCTCATTTAACAGTTAAGACTGATGACGATGGAAGACTCTAACTTCACTGTCTTATTTGATGCTCCTTGTTCTTCAGTCACACTCACGCCCCCCACCCCCTTGGTGGGGCGCTCATCACACACTTCCTGGCTTTCTCAGTCTCTTGTGCATGATCTCTGTTGCCCGTGGACCTCTCTTCTTCCTTCATTTCTTTCAATGCTACTCTTCTACTACTACAGGAAGTCTTGCCTCATACCTTCAGAAGTTAACTGGTTTTTAAAATATATTTATATATTTGAATTATTTGTTTAAATGTCGTTCCTCAGTTTTGTTTACTTCATGTATCCTATGAGTTGGTAAGCTCCCACATGCCAGGGAGCTGGAGGTTGAGACTGCCCAGGGATTGTATTAGATACGTTTGGTACCATCTCCCCACCAGGTGAGGAGGTGGTCTCAATGATGTTGAGTGTGATTTTAGGATCAAGAGAGCCAGATGTTTATAAACATTCTCTTAAATAGATGCTCTAAGATGATTAAGTTCTGAAGCGATGCTATGAGATGTGTGAGTATAAAAGAGCATTTGTGAGTTGAGAATTTAGCTGACTTCTGGAGCTCACGCTCAGTGATATTTCCAGGTAGCTTTAGTTAACTTTTGTATCCTTGGCTACATAGATCCAGGCCATATTACAGGGATGTGTGTGTGTGTGTGTGTGTGTGTGTGTGTGTTGGTGGTGGTTCTATGCCAATATGTTTCCCTTCTGAAACATCCTAGTGAATTGCTTCACAGGGTTGTAAAGATTATGTTTTGAAAAATACATTCAATTCGTCCAGAAATTTGAAGGGAGGCAAAGTAATATCATGGTAATAATGAAAGCAAAGCAAACATTCTTCCTCTAATAATTTCTGGTTGCATAAAGTTATAGTTGATTAAAGATAAAACCTTTGTTGATTGAAAACCTGTTTTTTGTGAGAAAACCATAGAGAAAAGAAAGCTGGCATTGCCGCTCTACGGCCCAGCAGCCCCTAGCGGTTGTTGTACTAAGCACTGGAGATGTGGCTGCTCCAAAGGGAAGTTTGCTGAGTGTGAAACAGTGAACTAGGAGCGGGCTTTGGAATGCATCTGGGAAAATATCTCATCTGTTCATTTCATTGTTCCAGGAACTTTTTGAAGCACTCTTCTCATCCATGCTTGATTTTGAAGATTTTACCTGAAAAAAAAGTGAAATAATTCATTAATTATTTTTAATGGTTACCTGCTGAAATGGTGATATTTGGAGGCACATTGACTAAATAAAATACTCTATCAAAATTAATTTCATCCTTGTCATTTTACTTAATTTCTGTGGCTGTAGAAATAGCGTAATGACCTATATGATTCACATTTTACTTGTATTGGTCAGAATTAGCCAAAGGTACCAAAAGAGAGTCCTGGTATTTAGCATTTTCTTCTCTTTCAAATTCTAATAGTGGAGTTTAAATAGTAAGCGATCTAATAGAAAAGGGGGTAGGGTGGAAGCAACAGAGTTCTTTCATTATTTGGAAGGTGGGAGGGACACTAAGCCAGGGCCAGTCTCATACACTCAGCCATGTTGGGTACCCTGTCTGGGGAGAGGAGCACACAGAAAGTCCAGACGGGTAGACATCTTGGCAGATGGAGAAGAGCAAGATGCTCTAGCTTTTTGTCAGTCTGTGTTCACGAATTGCAGTCTTTTGCTACCTCCCATGTTCACCTAGGTAAGTTTCTGTTGGCCTCTGAAGTAAATGTGCTAGCCTAGTGTCTGACCCAGAGAAAGTGCATATAGAATGTTAGTCTCACTTGTCATTCAGGTGACAAGTGAGGGGGGGGGGGGCCCTAGTGATAGGTGCTTACTTTGACTGCACAAGGGAGGCACCAGTACATAGGAGATGCCCCATCGTGCATGGTTCATAGTGCTCGCTTATAAGCTGGGCTGTGATTCCAGTCTCCCGGCTTCCTTGTGTTTTGTCTTTCTTTGACAAATTACTTAAGCTTCTTTGTGACTGCCGCCTCCTAGAGTTGTGAAGATTAAATAAATGAATGGTGGAATGTACTGAGAGTGTTGAGCCCCTGATACCTACTTAGCGGCCAGGCATCCCCAAGAAACTGGCCCAACCTCTTCACGCTTGCCCCTGTCCCCATTACAGTCTGCTGGGTACCCTGTGACAGAGTTTTCCTGTGGTAGGACCAAGGATGGTTGTTATTTGACAAAGATTCTTGATAACAGAGAGTCAAGATATTGCCTAGACTTTTGCCATTAGAAAAATAAAGACCAAGAACTACTTTTCTGTCTCATACCAACTTTCTCTCTCTCTTGCTCAAGGTGTCCTGGGCTGGCCTTTTAATGCTAGATATAGAGATGACAGAAAAATAGACCATTTGTCACACCCTGCGTGAAGACAGGCAGCTCGGGTATTAGAGGAGGGAGCCTGTGCATTCTCAGAGGCCACTGACAGGGGCATCCTGACGGGGTGTTGCCACCCCTTCAGACTAGTGTCCTGGCAATTCCTTTCAATGACATTCTTGTCCCTGCATGTGCCTAGGATGATCTGCAGCCACGGGGAGTCATGCCTGGAATATAAGCATGGACTCGTTGTTGCTGTGTTGACCCCAACTCAAGGTTACCTTACTTTAATGCAGTAGGACTGCCTGCTGGGGTGTGCTAGCTGAAGACCTGGTAGTGCTGTGGAGTGAGGGTTGGACTGCTGGCTGCTGGGTGGGTGATCCAAAGGCACCAGCTGCTCTATGGGGAAAAGATGAGGCTCTCTGCTTCCCTAAGGGGTTCCCGCCAGGGAAACCACCTGAACTGTTTCTGTGAGAGTGGATCCACCCGACACTGAGGAGTGTGTGTGTGTGTATGTGTGTGTGTGTGTGTTGGGGTGGGGGGGTCATCTTTTGCAGAAGCAGGTCTCCAGGCTGTTTCTTTTTCAGAAGAACTGTTAAACTCGGTGGGTTCCAACTTTTCTATCAGTAATGACCCGCAAACCAAATGACCCAGGCTCCTTGATACACACTTTGTTGCCCCACCTCCCTTCCCCCCACCCCCCATCCTTCCTGCCATCAAGTTGATTCCAACTCATAGGTCGCTATGAAACACACTTTACCCTGGATGGGGTGCTCCCCATGGGGAGCATTTTCCGGGTCCCTCCCTGCCCCTTCAGCATCTAGGACTGGAGCTGAGGGCCAGACTTGCTCTGGGTCATCGCAGACATAGCCAGGGCCATTCTGAAAAAGTGACTCAGAACTGAGTGGCCCTGGGCTGGGACAGCTCCCTTGTTCACAGCATTTCTTCTTAGAGTGATGTTCCTCTTCACTGACATCACTAAATTCAGAAACGCAAACCTATGGCTGTTCCTGGAATCCTAGCTGATGTGAGGGAAAGGGTCTCTTTTGCCATTAGCACCCACCTGACATCCTCCCGCTTCCAGCACCCACTTGGTGTGTAGGCCTCACTCTCCTTTGCAGAAATCAGCCCAGCTCTGCCTGCTGTCCCTGGGGCTGTTTCTTTGGCACTGAAAGCACAGCAGTTGGGCCCTCATTTTGCAGGTGGTAAGGCAGTGTGGTCATTGTTATTGTGTGCCCTGGACAGATTAGGAGACTAAGCCTAAGGGCCACGCCAAGTTCAGGTAACTGAAAAAGCTGGCTGTGTCTAGCATGCGGCTACTAACTCTAGATACTAAGGGAGATTCCGCCACCACCCTCCCTCTCCACCCCCAGGAACAAGATCGCTGTCCTTTGCAGTCCATCTAAACTGCTTTTGTGCAGACATCCTCGAGAAGTGACTGGTCCATGACTGCTGAAGTTCAGCCTAGGTTTTTCAATGAAACAGTATAGAGATTATTGATAGAGATGACAGTGGTCTTTGTAGCTATTTACGATGGGCTTGAAATGCAGGAGCAGGGTTAAGGGCACAGCCCCTGGAATCTGACAAATCAGCTTCTATTCTTGATTCTGCTGTGTGTGAACACTTTTTGTCTTGGCAAATTATGAGGCACTCTGTATTAGTGTCCAGGCTATTAGGACTTAACCTGCCATCTCGGGTCTCTTGTGATTCTTTAATACAAGAATATGTGAGGAAGCTTCAAAAAGTGTGTGGAGGGCTGAGCCCCGATGGCGTAGTGGTTGTGCGTGGGACTGCGGCCCACTGGGATGGAGGTTCGATTCCAGCTCCACGGAGCAAAGGCTGGGCCTCCTGCTCCCACCACCTGAGGGCAGTGATGTCCCCCCCCCCCAAAAAAAAAAAAAGTGTGTGGAAAAATTCCATTGTCTTTTCATTTCATTCCCACCCCTCCTCCCCACCAATTTTACAATGCCCTCAATTTTCATGTGGTAAGGCTATCGTGTATATCATCTATTATTACTATTATTGTCATCCTCATAGGGGCATCTGGAAGACAACTAGACCTCTGAGCTGCACAAGTGCCCATTCTGAAAGCAGCTGATTGGCTTCTTATTACACAGCAATGCAGCTCAGCACAAACTACTTATTACACATGTGCAACTTCTTAATTTTAAAAAGTGTGTCAATTAGCCCCACAGTAATTGCCTCTTTGTTGGGGATTTTTCAGTATTTGCAGTCCTGCAGATCTCTTCTTTCTGTTTGGACCCAGAGCAGCTTTGGTTGTTTGTGAAGGATGAGTCTGTGACTTGTGTGTACATGAATACACGTCTTTGAATCAAAAGACCGGATTGCATGGCTTATTCCTATGCAATAATGGTTTGCCAAAATAGTCTACTACAGAGGTTAACAAATCTGTTTTCAAGTATTGGATATAATCTGTGTGTGTATGTGTGTGTGTGTGTGTGTGGTATGCACAGACCCCATCATTTTTCATCTCTTTGGTTTATCATAGTAAGGAATGGGGTGCAAAACACAGTGGGTTAAACCTTGCACTACAGCCAGTTAAACATTGCACTGATTAGCACTGTTCAGTGGTTTGAATCCATTAACCCTCTGCAGGAGCAAGTTTTGGCTGTTTTTGTCTGGAAAGATCTCTAGCCTTAGAAACATGATGAAGCAGTTCTATTCTGTCCTATAAGATTGCTACAAGCAGAAATCTACCCACAGCTACAGGATTGGTTGATCATGTCCCGAGAGGATGGAGAAGAACATTTCCTTGTGAATCACTCTAGGGAGACCAACAGACACAGCAATTGTCATTGGATAAGCGCATCTTTAATGAAGTGAAAAAACAGAAGAGATGCACAAAGTTTAATTTAAATTCACATTTTATTCTACTCATGATTAATATTAAAAATTGAATCTCATAACTCCTCTTTTCATAATACATTTTTTTCAAATAAATCCAAAGAAGAAAAACACAGTAAACCCAAGTTAAAAGCAAACATCCATCAAACCCGTTCTAATTCAGAGTGAGCCTGCAGAACAGAGTGGAACTCCCCTTTGGGGTTCTGCAGCTGTACATCTTCACAGGAGCCAGACAGCCCCATCTTTCCTGCATGGAGCAATCAGGGACTTCACGCAGCTGGTCGTGTGCTGAGGGGCTCATTGTGTACTCTAAAAAATGTGGGTGCGTGTCCTTATAATATTAGGTTGGAAAATGTCTTGGTCATAAAATGCCACAAGATCAGTACCATAAAGGTGGGGTGGTGGTGGTGGAGAGAAACCTTGATAAGCTTAACTACATAAAAGTTTAACATCTCTGCAGGTCAGAAAAACAAACGAGTGGGCAAAAAACCCAACCATAAAAGCGGGCAAACAAACCACAGTCAACTGATTTAAAAGACAAATGTTATACTGAGAAACATATTGGCAGTCCAAATCACAAAGCTAACACAACGCACAGAAAAAGACTTAAAGAGGCAGTCAAAGTTTGTGACCGAGCAATTAAAAAAGAATAAATAAAAGCCAAAAATATATACAGAAAAAAAGATTCAGCCTCTTAACCATGAAACAGAGCACACCAATATGCGAACAAACAATCCACTTTTCACCCCACTAATTGACAGGGATGAGCATATGTCTCATGTTATAGCTAGGGCTGTCAAACCAGGACAGTTATCCTGAGGCAGAAAATGGTAACATAAATCAAAAATTTAAATGAGCATGCCCTTTGCTCCAGCAGTCCCACGTCTAGGAATTTATCATAAGGAGATAATTGGACAAGTGTGCAAACATGCATACTCCAGGGTCTGTGTCTCTGAAGAAACACACAGCCAATGAAAATGAAGGTTTTCTGTTGTGATGCAAAGAGCTCTACAACATGCCATTGAATAAAAAGATTTCTGTAGCACTTGGATTTCCATAGTGTATCTTGTTTGCAATTTGAAGTTGTCTAAAATATGTGTAAAAATTTGCACAACTACATAAATATTTGGAAGGCTGTTCACCAAAACATTAGCACCAGCAATATCTCTACTGTGAAGTTCCAGGTGACTAATTATTTTTCTTTGTATTTTTCTGTATTTGGGTCTTTAATAGTTAATGTAAAACATCCAAGACAACTATTTCTCTTAACAAATGTAATTTGGATGTTTCTGCCTGGGAAAGAGCAACCATTGTGCTTTCAGGACACCCTGAGGTCCGTCCCCAAGGAGAAGACTTTGTCTATCAGGAAAGAGCCCTGGGGCAGCATGTTGCTGGCTGATAGGCTTATTTGTCGGTGTAAGCAGCTGAGGTCTGATCACCTCACAGTTGGCTCAGCTTCTCTGATCAGGATCACAGTAGAAGGTCTTGGATGGCAAAGGGGAACAAAGTGGAATGAAACTCTTAACATATAAAAAAAGAAAAAGATTACTAATCTGCAAGAGACTGGGGAAACCCCCAAGAGTATGATGCTTAGACACCTTCAAGCCTTAAAGTGAATGCAACTCTGGACTCCAGGTGTGACCCAACAACCGATAGGGCTGTACAATGTACAGTGACACCCGTGAGAAACCACTCCTGAGGACAGTTAACCCCAGGAGACCACAAGAGCAGCTTTTCCTCCAGTGCAAAGTTCAGAAGGCAGGAAGGGACAAGGAACAGGCACAAATGAAAATGGGGGAACCCAGAAAGCAAGTGGAAGAGTGGTGTTACATTCAGGGGACTGCCACTAATGCCATAAAAGCAGAAGTGGACGAATTGGTCAATGGAAAACCATTTTTCTCTGTAAACTGTCACAATGGAAACATAGCAAAAAACTTTTAAAATCGAGTAGTTCAATTTAGTCTGCCTGCATGCCTGACTCTGTTGTATGGCTTCAGCACTGTGTTGGGCTCTGCAGATGTAAAGATGGATGAATTGATAGTAATGGGGCACACTAACCTCTAAATAGAAAACCCCCAGGCCATCTTGTGAGTGGTAATGCAAAAAAGTTTCTTATTCCAAGAGAAGGGAAAGCTGGTAAAAATGGAAGGTCAATGATTACCAAACCAATGAGAGATTAGCAAGAAAATCTCATATTATGACAGGAACCATGGGTATTTAGAACTGTAATTGTAGTTTTTAATCAAAGCACCAAAAATCTAATAGAGACACCAGCGCTCTCCACAGATAGTATTGGAACCATGAATTATGTGAAAGATTTGGAAAATGGCTGAGTGTTAAAAAAAAATACTGGACAAACATAGTCCAGTGTTTGATTATGATGCCTTGAGGGATCTAGGTGATCACCCTCCATTTCAGATTAGACCACTGTGGACCTTAAAGTAGGAACACAAGTGCACCTGCCAACCTGTAGTATATCGAAGCTGTAGTATTGTTAAAGCATGATAGAACCCGCAGAAACATTATTCTTAGGTAGTATTTGCTGCATTCCAGAATTAGAACAGGGGTGCTAACACTTTTTTCTACATGCAAGCTACTTACAAAATGATCAATTCGAAATGATCTACCAACTACAAAAGTGCAAAACAAATTGTTTATTTATTTATGTATTTATTACATTTAGTCATAAATGCATTGAAAATTCTTTATATATACAATGGATGCTTCTGTACCTTGCATAACTGCATGAGTCCATTTTGCACAGTACAACACAATTAATTTTGTACATGTTTTGGTCATTACCTGAGTTTACTCTGATGATTTGCACTGAATGGAATGAGTCAGAGATGCATAGTCTGGGTAGTAGCTGCTGAGAGCCTGTCTCAAGCACACTCCCAAATGATCATCAGTCATGGTGGAATGGTGCTTGGAATTAATGATCTTTATGAGGGAAAAGGATGACTCACATAAATAAGTAGAGCTGAATAATGCGTTCAAGGAGGTAGCACATTTTCTCATGTTTGGGTACTTTCTCTCTGTGAGTAAGTTTCAAAACTGTTCATGCACCGTGGCTTGTATGTATGCACCGTGAATGTTGGCTTGTAGTATCAAAATCTCCCATTCCGTATGAAGGAGATACATTTGTGTCTTCTTACTTGGTCCAGCTCCCCATCGCTTATTTTAATACCCTCTTTTAGTTTTAGATAGAAAGACAATGTCTAAAAATTGGCAATAACTTAGTTTGTCAGTTTTGCTACACTTAGTACAGTTGTTTGTGCATGCATTTGACCCCTAAATATTGCATCTGATTGGCGGCACTGTATATCAGTTAAGTGATGGGATTGATGATAGGCTTACATCTATTTTTTTGTGGGCGTCACTGCCCCCTGGTGGGAGTAGGAGGCTCAGCCTTGCTCCTGGAGAGCTGCTGCTGGATATGAACCGCCAACCCTGTGGGCCACAGCCCCACACACAACCACTACGCCACCGGGGATCAGCCGGTGCTGATGCGATGCCATGCGATATACCACACTATGTTTGCGATAGACTAAGCAATTGATGTATTGAGAACTCCTGAATTAGGGCATGGCATGTTCTTCATTATTGCGCAGTGGTGACATCTCCAGAGTAAACCATATGTCTTCTGTGTCTTATACAGGTGTTCTTCATAGACAGTGAAATGAGAAATAGAAAAGTGGGGAGATGTTTATTTCTTTGAGAGGCAAGTGGGGAGGGGTCTCTATGCCCTAGTTTTCTAAGGGGAAGATTTGGATGCAGTGGGAAGTTACAGTGGCATGTCTAACAAACCCCCCTCCTCCCTGAGTACTGGTCAGCTGTTTCCAGTTGAGTAGTTTGTTATCGTAAGTTGGAGTCACAATTTAATTGTACTTTTGGTAACAGCATTCTAAACAATCAGGAAAAGTCCTTTATCCAAATAAGTACTCATAAGGTAGGAATCCTCTCAAGCAGGTTTTTTTGATTGTCCAGTTACAAAGTTAGAATGTTTCCATTGGAATCAGTGTTTAGGAGCAGGTGTGCTTGTGGGTGATGGATACAAAGGAAACAAAGACAGATATCCTGGCCTTGAAGAGTTTACATGGTCTTGGAGTCACAACATTGATAAATAGGAAACAATAAAGCAAGAATTAAGAGGTTTGAACAGATAGTGATGGATGACATTAGATGTCCATTGTCACATGGTGTCTTTGAATGCGATGAACAGAGGGAGCAATCAATGTAGGCCTAACCTAGGGGTGGAAAGACCAGTAAAAGGTGAAGAGAAAGACAAGGCATTTCTTTCTTAGAGAAAGTCTACTCACTTTTCATTAAATCATGATCAGCATTAGTTTCACGGCAGACTATTCCAACTCTCATCCGCTCTCAGGGAGGAAGATCTATCAGCTTGTTTTAGGAAATCTCTGAGCTTTGGAAATCCCATGGAATAGTTCTACTTTGATATAGCCATTAAGGAACAGATTCAAGTCATGGTCAGTGTTGTTGAGTACAGTCTGTTGTACCCCATGTACAACAGAAGAAAACACTGGTTCGTTCAATGATTTGTGTGTTGGAACCCATTGTTGCAGCCACTGTGTCATTCCATCTCACTGAGGGTCTTCTTCTTTTACACTGCCCCACTACTTTACCAAGCATGATGTCCTTTTCAAAGATCCATCTCTCCTGAAATATGTCCAAATTATGGTGGACAAAACCTAGCAATTCTTTCCTCCAAGGAGTGTTCTGATTGTACTTCTTTTGGTAACCCTTTTTGCTTTTAGTATTCTTCACCAGCACGACAGCCCAAATGCATTGGTTCTCCTTTTGCTTCATTTTTCAGTGTTCAACTTTCACGTGCATATGAGTGATTGAAAAATACCCTGACTTGAGTCAGACATATCTTAGTCCTCAAAGTGCCATCCTTGCTTTTCAACGCTAAAGAAGTCTTGCACAGTACATTTACTCAATGCACTGCATCTCTTGACTGTTTCCATGAGTATAAATTGTGGATCCAAGCAAGACAAGATCCTTGACAACTTGTAACCTTTCTCCATTTATCATGATGTTACAGATTGGTCTAGTGGTAAGGATTTCTATTTTTGTTAGATTGAGTTGTAATCCACACTGAAGACTACAAACCTTGATCTTTATCAACAACTGATTCAAGTCCTCCTCATTTTCAGGAAGCAAGGTTGTGTCAGCTGCATTATCACATGTTATTAATAAGCTTTCCTCCAATTCTGATGCCACATTCTTCCCAGAATCCAGATTTTCTGATTTTCTGTTCCTCATACAGATTGAGTAAATATGGTGAGGGGATATGACCATGACACACACTTTTTAAAGCATGCAGTATTTCCTTATTCTATTTGCATAACTTATTCTTGATCCAGGTACGAGTTTTGAATGAGCAGAAATAAATGTTTTGAAATCCCCATCCTTTCAAGACTTTCCATGTTTGTTAAGATACACACAATCAAATGTCTTGTCATAGTCTATAAAACACAAATAAACACAGTCTAGATCTTTATGGCATGCTCTTAGCCAAACTTCATGTCAGTCAACATTGATATACCTTGTTACACTTCCTCTTCTGAATGCAACCTGAATTTTTGGCAGCTCCCTGTGGATTTACTGATGCAACCATTTTTGGATGATCCTAAGCAAAATTTTACATGCATATGATACTGTTTCATAATTTGCATGTTCTCTTGGGTCATCTTTCTTTGGAAGGGCCACAAATACATATTCCTTCCAGTCTGTTGACCAGTAACTGTCTTCCAAATTTCTTGACATAGAGGCGTGATTGTTGCCAGTGCTTCATCATTTGGTTGAAATATTTCAAATGGTCTTCCATCAATTTCCTGGAACCATGTTTTTGGTTAATGCTTGCCATGCAGCTTGAAATTCTTCTTTCATTACCATTAATTCTTGATCATATGCTATTTCCTTTCTATCTTTTGATTCTTCCAGCATCATTCAGTATTTTGCCCCTAGAATCTTTCAGTATTGCTACTTGAGCCTTGAATTTTTACTTTAGTTCTTTCCATTTAAGATATACTTAGTATGTTCTTCTTTAATGGTTTTCTAACTCTAGATCATTACACATTTCATTATAACCTTTTCCTTTGTCGTCTCATGCTACCCTTTGAGATTTTCTCTTCAACTTAACTTCAACATTTATTCTATTTACCTTAGCTACTCTATGATGAAAAGCAAGTTTCAGAGTCTCCTCTGACATCCATGTTGATTTTTTTTCTTTTCCTTATGCTTTCTTCTTGTGTAATGTTCTTGATGCCCTCCCACAGCTCGTCATGTCTTCTGTCATTAGGATTCCATCTATCATACATGTTCTTGAGATGGTCTCAGGATTCAGGGGGGATAGATTCAAAGTTGTGTTTGGCTCTCATGGACTTGTTTTCATTTTATTCAGCTTAAATCTGAACTTACATATGAATAATTGATCTACTGTTTCACAGTTGACCCCTGGCCTCATTTCAGCTGTTGATAGCTTCTCCTGGCCCCTTCCCACAGATGTAGTCAATTTGGTTTCTTTGTATTCCATCTGGAGAAACCCATGTGTACAGTCGCCATCTGTGTTTAAAAAAAAGAGATATTTGTGGTGAAGAAGCCATTGATTTTGCAAAATTCTGTCATGCAATCTCTAGCTACATTATTATCACCAAGATCATATTTTTCAGCTATTGGTCCTTCTTTTGTTTCCAACTTTTACATCTCAGTCACCAATAATTTTTGGTGCATCTTATTGCATGTTTCAAGTTCAGACTGAAGAAGTTGGCTTTAGTGGTTGGCTCAAAATTTGAATAATAACTGTCTTGACCAGATTTTCTTTTATACTGAGACTGGTATTATTCTACCACAGAGGGCATTGATCTTGAAATGCCCTTTTAAACACTGAATGCAATGCTATTCCTTTTGAACCATAACAATCCATCTTAGCTCACTAACATCCAGGATATCGATCTTTAGGAATGACATTTACTTTTTGACCACTTCGAATTTTCCTAGATTCATAGCATTTTACTTGGATGACAACATGTTTATTTTGGATATATAATTTGATCACATACCACTATAACCCTCCCTAAAGAAAGTACCCAACATATGAGCAGATTGATAATGGTAATAATAACAGCTTTTCTGTAGGGTATGCTGCTATAACCATTTTACAGATGAGGGAACAAAGGTGAGGAGAAATAACGTCACCTGCATATGTCTGGGACCCCAGTCTGCATGTGACTTCAAATCTCAGGGAATCAGTTAGCAAATGTTTGGTTGGGGATGCTTGTTTAACTAAGAAAGTCCTCAATTAGGTACAATAAGACACTGAAAGAAAAAAACTGAGTACAAATTCAGACCCTCTGCTCCAGGAATTTGCAATTTCATGACAGAGCAAAGACTTTCTAACCTAGGTGGTTGATATCGCAAGCACTGATTTATTGAATCTTTATAGTTTTTAGGCCTTTTTGTTTCCCAGGGTCTGGTAGCAAACTTACTGTATTTGTCGGACCATAAGACACACTTTCCCCCTCCCCCAAATTGAGGGAAAAACAAGGGTGCTTCTATGGTCCGAAGGTGTGGTACCCCAGAACATTTGTTTATGATCCCATGGGCCCGCTTACTATCTGCTGCTATCTGCATGCTGTGGATTGCTGTGTGTTCCAGGGAAGTTCTGCCTCCTGGCGTCTCCATGTCAGTCAGGTCACATGATCGCACAGCGCATGCCTCCCATTACTAAAGTGGTGATAATTCTTAAAACTACAGTTGAATTTACACTGTTAAATATCATCGTAATTTGCTTTATTTTAATAACTATCTTAGTATACTGGTGCTATTTGGCTTGTAATATATTTTTCTTGTTTTCCCACTCTAAAAGCCGGTGTGTTGAAAAACGCGGTAACAGTCCTGGCAGTGCTGACTTTCTGGCTACAAGTTATTCAATGGCAGTGTTCCTCGGGATTGAAGAAAGTGTGCACAAATATTAGGGGTTGTGTTTTAAATCTCACTTTCTTTCTTGATAAGGGTTCACAGATTGATCATTTGAAATCAAACCATCCTAAGATATTTTCATTTTGACTACAGTCTCGATTTCTTAGGCTTTCTCAAATTGCCTTATTTCCCCTTCGCTCTTCTTTGCTCTTGGGGAGGAGAGACAAAGAGTTGTTCCTTTCATTGTCTTTTTGGTTTTTTTTGGGGGGGGGGCATCACTGCCCTCAGGTGGTGGGAGTAGGGGGCCCAGCCTTTGCTCCGTGAAGCTGGAATCGAACCTCCATCCAAGTGGGCCGCAGTCCCGCGCACAACCACTACGCCACCAGGGCTCAGCCCACCTTTCATTGTCTTTTACAAGCTACTAAGAAACTATAGTCACTATTCACTTAGTAGGATGATCTGTATTGTCTTTGTGGACCATGTTATGATACCCGCAAGACTATGAACCCTAAGGCACGTTATGTACAAAACGTTTTTATAACTTGGTCCCCTGTATATGTTCATGAATACTGGTGGCATAGTGATTAAGTGTTGTGCTGCAATCCACGAAGTCCCTAGTCTCAAAGTCAACCAGAGATGGGGCGTTCTATTCCCATCGTGTCTGACCTACAGGGTCTCATTGTAAGTTGGCATCAGCACAATGGCAGTGAGTTTAGTTTAGCTTGCATTATTTTCTTATCTTTAACTCTCCCATTACCAAAGTAACTTTGAAAACTACTTTTAGAGTATTTATGGGCACTAGGCCTTTTAGGGTAAGGTGTTAAGATTTTACTAAAGCATAACTCAACAAATGACTTCAGTTTATAGAAACTCAGTTTGAAGAGAAGCCCAGGACTCCGTGACTAGAGAGCTGGGTTGTGCTGCATGTGTGGATTCTGTGCTGAGCAACTGCTCATGGTGACTGCTGGGCTCAGATTTGGGCATCAGGGGAGAAAGCGGTTTGAACTAAGTGATTACTGGAGGAGTAGTGAGTGCTTGTGTTCAAAGGGTTCTCCTCTGGATGTGAACATTTCAATCACTTCTATGCTCTCAAATCCCAAGTCATAGAACCATCAAGAAGATTGTATATGGTATTGTTTTGATGGTTTACTTTTTTTTTTTTGACTGAAGAAAAATGATGCTAGTGTTCAACTATTACCATCTAAGTTAATGGTTCAAAGATAACTAAAGGGGCTGAGCCCCGGTGGTGTAGTGGTTGAGTTCGGGACTGTGACCCATGGGTTTGGCAGTTCAAATCCAGCGGTGGCTCTCAGGAGCAAAGCTGGGTAGCTCCCATGACCACCAGAGGGCAGTGATGCCTGCCCAAAAAAACCAACCAAACAAAAAAAAGATAACTAAGGTAGGTGGTGATTGTTTTGTGAGCTTTTAAAATCCAAACTGTTGGAAGGAAAATTCACCAGTATCTTTTGTAGTATGAAACATTATCATGTGCCAGGAGATGGGAGAGCCTGAATTGTCAGAGGTCCTTTTTCTGCTCCCATCTTTACTTGTTGGTTTTTCATTTCTTTCCTCCAGCAACATTGCTTGCCAGTGAGAGATCCATGCTATTGATGTTCTGCTTTTAAGTTTGTGTTAGAAGTCGTGAGAAAGATTGTTCTGTTATGAAACAATATTATATGATATGAAGGGGATCATGAAATTTACAGTGGGTGAGATTCTTAATCAAAATTCTAGGCAAGAAGGGAATATTTAATTTCCCAGGATATAGACTTTCTCAAGAACTGATGCAATATGTTCACTTACAGAGTGTGCTTTTGCTGATGGATCTGCGCAGTAGTGGTCCAGCTGTACCATAAAAGTGAAAGCCAGGGGAAAATGAGGAGCTGATACCAAGGGCTCAAGTAGAAAGCAAATGTTTGAAGAATGATAAGGACAAAAAATGTATAAATGTGCTGACATACAATAGATGGATGTAGGGATTGTGATAAGAGTTGTACAAGATCCAATAAAATGATTAAAAAATATAATCCTTTGCATACTTAAAAAAAGTGAAAGAGAAAGACCAAAAGAATGTCTAATTCTAAAGGATAACTCTTGGTTGTAACAAATCCTAGAATAACACAACATATCCTAGAATAACACTACGTCTATTCATATAGTACTGTCATATTTTGCTAATATGTAACCAACGTTGCATTTTCAAGCTATGAATCAAAAATGTTTTTGATGATTTTTAAAGGAAATTCATAAAATGTTAAAGAATTAAAATTTCTTATTTAAAAAAAGTTTCCCTCTAGTTCAGTGGTTCTCAACCTTCCTAATGCCACCACCCTTTAATACCTTCATGTTATGGTGACCCCCAACCATAAAATTATTTTTGTTCTTACTTCATAGCTATAATTTTGCTATTGCTTTGAAAGGGATCATGACCCACAGGTTGAGAGCTGCTGCTCTAGTGTATTGTGAAATATGGTTTCTCTAGCTACCTGTGGCTGCAGTCGAACATGTGTGAAGATAGCCTCAAGTAAACCCTTGAAAACAATAATGCACATTCAGCTTACTAGGGGGAGATAATCAGAGAGAAAGTATGGATTCCGGGTCACCTATAAGGAGATGCTCGTTCATACCTTCATGTTGCTTGGTGCTTGCCAACACCAAGTGCACTGCCATCGAGTCATTTCTGACTCACAGCACCCTCCCTGCCTTGGGTTTCTGGGGCAGGACATCTTGATGAGAACAGCCTCCTCGTCTGGGTTTCAATCAGTGACTTCGCAGTTAGTGACTGACACTTGAACAACAGTGCCACCAGGGCTCATTGCTCACCCCCACCCCTAGCCCCAGGAAGCCTTTATTAGATTAACGCTGAACTTAAAAATAACATGAGTACTGAAGCTACTGGAAGCTTTCCAGGCTATATTTCACTCTGCAGCCCACGGAGTCCCACTATGATGTAAACAATCTATTCTGTGGCCTCCGGCTAAGGTGCATTGTAGAAATTGGCAGGTTGCCAGTTTGATGGAAAGAAGTTCCACAAAGAAGGACTTTGCCTTTTGCTTCCCGGAATGCGAGTGTGCCTGCTTTTCCATCTTCACGAGGTAGTATGTTCTATGTGGTAGTAATCCAGGCTCCCTCATTCTCTAGGTAGCCAGGAATGGAAGTGCCCCCCTGAGGTTACATGTGAAGATGCACAGATGTGGTTTTGACAGAAAGCACCAGCATGAAAGTTTCTTACAATAGAAGGTTTTTAGCAGGAGACGGAAACTTTACAGAATGAGGGAGATATGTGTGTGTGTGTGTGTGTGTGTGTGTGTTTAAATAGCATGTGTGTAGTCTATTTCTTTTTTAAAAAATCATTTTATTCGTGACTCATACAACCTCCATCACAATCCATCCATCCATCCATTGTATGCAAAACACATTTGTACACTTGTTGCCATCAACATTCTCAAAACATTTTCTTTCCACTTAAAGTCCCTGGTATCAGCTCCCAATATTTATCCTCCCTCCCTGATTCCCCCACTCCTCTCCTCCACAAATTTATAAATTATAATTATTTTGTCATATCTTACACTGTCCAATGTCTCTATTCACCCACATCCCTTGGTATGGTTGTTCCATACCCCAAGGTATAGAACATATGTAAATCCCTCTTTCTATTCCACCTTCCCTCCGCCTTCCCAGTATCACCATTCTCACCACTGGTTTTGAAGGGATCCTCTGTCCTGGATTCCCCATGTTTCCAGTTCCTATCTCTACTAGTGTACATCCTCTAGTCTAACTGGATTTCTAAGGTAGAATTGGAGGCGGGAATGGGAAAAGTATTTAAGAACTAGAGGAAAGTTGCATATTTCATCATTGCTACATTGTATCCTGACTGGCTCTTCTCTTCCCAGTGACCCTTTTGTAAGGAGATATCGTTTCACCTTCTGATGGGCTTTGGGTCCCAGATCTGTACTTGCCCTCATTTATAATGATATAATTTTAGTACTTTGATGCCTGATACCTGAACCCTTTGACAGCTCATAGTCACACAGGCTGGTGTACTTCTTCCAGGTGGGCTTTGCTGTTTCTAAGCTTGATGGCTGCTTATTTACCTTCAAGCCTTTAAGACCCCAGAAGCTATATCTTAGCCACGCACCGTCAGCTTTCTTCACCATAATACTATTCACACTCAGTTACTGGTGGGAAGGCCGGTGGTTGGGGCCCGTGGGAAAGCACCCTGAAAGATTGGCATGGGGGTTCGTTCCTAAGCGATCACAGTCAAAAACCCCTATGGAACAGTTCCCCTCAGCACATCTGGCATCATGAGGAGTCAGCATGGCCACTCAGCACAAGCTCCACCATTACAGCTTCACAGAGAACGTATTTTTGGAAGCCATGCTAGGTTTATGGCTATTAACTAAAAACCAACATTCAGAATGAAGGGTAATAGATTAAGGGTGCAGTGAAAAACATCGTGTTAAAATAGCACATTCAACTTGTATACTTGTCCACTGTAACAAATACATAATAAATGCATTGCTATTTTCTAAAAAAGATTAGCTCATCTATGATACTACTGTATCATTTTTCACATAACACAATAGAGCCAAAGAGGCACAAATCTCAATTTAGACTGTGCTTCATTTTCATTTTGGAAACCACAGTCCAGGCAAGTGTAATTGCCTTTAGATTCCCTTCTAGCTGTAGGCACCCAGGCATCAGCATACAAATGTCACTGTTGATTTTGATCCATAACTAAAAAAGAAATTGGCAAATTATGGAAGAAATGGGTTGTTATTGTTATTAACATATTGCACCAAACATTTTGCCTTCACTGTGCTACCTGTTCAACGTGATTTCATTCCATCAGTTTTTCACTTTCCATTCTCTTCCTTCAGTCAAGAAATGGCTTTTTATTTAAAAGCATTTAGCTGGTGAGTCTTAGCTGTGGCTCTTCTCTCTGGCCTTTTCTCATTTCCCCTGACGCAATTGCTAAATTGCCAAGTGTTGCCATGAAAAACAAGATTGCTTTCAGCTCCCATGGAACTCCAAAAAATCACAGTGATTCATTTAAGAAATATTTACTGAGTGATTACTGTAAACACGCTTTTACTCGGGAATAGAACACATAGTGAATGATGACGGCTCTCACTTTTCTTGCACTCTAGGAAGTGAGATAAGCAATAAAACAGCACAACATTTTTTAAAAAGCACAAAATAACATGCAGACATGCCTCTTGTGTGCATATGTGTGTACATGTGTGTGCATGTGTGTGTGTATGTGTGTTTATGTGTGCATGTGTGTATGCATGTGTATGTGTGTGTTGCAGTTTGCAGGGATACTGGGGTTTGGGGTGGTAGTGGATTTGTCCTGTCTTTACAAATCAGAGGTTTGTGGCAACCATCCCTTAAGTCCACCGGTGCCACATCTCAAACTTCATGTCTCTCTAAGCCTCTTGGTAATTCTCCCAGTGATTCAAACTTTTTCCTAGTGCTCTTGGACACTTCATAGGCTGCCGTATAGTGGAAGCATGGCTTTTGTAGGCCTTGGGAAGCAGAACAAATGGTGTGGCTCTCTGTATTGTGATACGAGTGTGCACAGTGTCTGAGGGGTGCCTGTCGTCGTATGGTCAGGCAGGGTAAGTGCAAGGAGAGAAATGAAGGTAGCACAGGTCATGGCAGCCTGTCTGTTTTGGATACATAGCTCTGAAAAGATGCATCTAAGGAGCTGACCTTCCAGCAGAGATGGTGCGCTGTGTCACAGAAAAGAGCATTCCAGGCCCAGGAAAAGGGCTAAGGGCTTGTGGTTTTTGGGAAGGAGCTACTTGGCCTTCTTTTTCACCTGCTCCTTCACCACGGGCCACGAGAGTGTTATATGGTACACTCAAGTCACATGTTACCCTGAAGCTCCAAAGAGGACTATGAATTCTTTTAATTCTAAACGTCATTGTGGAAGGCATTTTGAAAGCAGGAGGGTGATGTGCTCCAGGTTTGAGGATTTCTCTAGTCTGCAGTGGAGAGACAAGACCGCAGGGGTAAGGCTAGCAGCAGGTGACTGTTGGAGGCCTTTCTGCAGTCCAGGCAAGAGAGTGTGGAGCCTGAGTGAAGGAGATGCCCATGGAGATAGACATATTTGAGGAATGATAAAATAAATTTGTGCTGCATTAAAGCACATCTGATCTGTGGCTCTTTGGGGGTGGGAGTAACAGGTGGGATCTAACAGCAATAAAGGCCTTTTTCCACAGTGGCCAACTAGATGCAAAGTTTGTATCTGTGATAGCAATGACCCTGTTCTGAGGCTTTACAGCACGGGATAAAAGGCTACTAGTGATGACATAGACATCATACTGGGAATGGACTTTTTAATAGATCCTAAGTTCTACATGAATGTTTGTTTGTTTGGAGTTTTTTTTGGGGGGGGGGCTGGTTCTTATTTATTAACTCTATGAGGGAAATTGTGTTTGATGTGAGCTGAGCTGGGAAGGATGGGGGCATGTTGACTTCTGTTTGTTGTGCTTGGTCAGCACCCGGGCACAGGGTTTGGCTGAGGTGAAGAGAATTGTTTCGGGGCTCTGGAACTTCTAGGGACTGGGGTTTCAATTGTACTTAGGTTGAGCATTTCACCTTCTCTGATAGAAACCAAGTCTTTTCTGTTTCTTCTATACTGAGAGAGGAGGGATTTGAGACAGGTGTTAGGCAGGTTTGACTAGAGAAACCCATCTGGTGACACTCATCTATGTGTAAGAGAGCGCTTTAGATCAAGACATAATTCTATATCAAGCACACATCCCAGATCAATCCTTAAGTCTGATACTAGCCCATAAGCCCTTTTGACTCATGCAGCCACATGCAATGGTGGAGAATGCAGCAAGATCATAGGTTGGTGAGTACAAAGGCATGTGGATCCCACAACAGTGGTGCTGGCAGCACTCTGCATGACTTGAATGACCTAGCAGAGAGAGAGAGAGAGAGAGAGAGAGAGAGAGAGAGAGAGAGAGAGAGGTTCCTAGGACCCTCCTTCTAAAAAGGTCACACCCACAAGGAGGCATCTTCAGGCTGTGACCTGACAATATAAACTCCATCCCTCCACCTTGATATTTTCAAGTTGACATGAAATTATGTAACTGCCACACCTTTTTAAAAATCTCGTCACGTCTTTGGGTTTTTCATTTCTAGCAATGTAGATCAGGAGCAAAGGTTGCAGAAGAGGTGCATGTCTCGTCTTGCCTCCCAACTCATCATAGTCATTTCTCCCATTCCTGAAGACCTCCCCTCCCCCTGACATACAGCACATTGCCTGACAGATGCTTGCACTGAGTTCTTTCTCCTGGAACACTGAACTCAGCCCCTTCTCTGCCTGGCCTTTTGGGTCTAAGAACGGATCCTTTACTCTCTTCACCTTGGATGTATGCACCATCCCCCATCAGTCTGCTTGAGAGAGGAGCTCTGCCCCCTGAGATGAAATAACCAGAAGTCAGTGAGAGGGTGACACTGTTGTAGGATTTCCATGACATAAAAATAAAAGGGGTTTGGTGGAGGCACACCAAACCTCCAGATGATTTTCTGTTGTGAATATCTTTTCCCAATGTGTCATTTTACCCTTTAAGGTTGAAGTCATGTTATTACACTGGTTCATCCATGTCTCCCCCTTCACACGCACTGACATCTGTGTTTTTCAGGGTGCTCTGCAAAAGACATTCTTTTATTTCCAGTAGAATCTTACGAAAGAACGTAGTTGCCCACAAGAAGATAGGGTAGAACGTACAACCTTCGTTGTTGGCTACACTCACTTTTTGAATATGTTAGCATGTGGTAAGAGACCGAGGCATTCTAATGGAACAGATATGGGGTGGAAAATAAGTTGACAGAAGTTGGATCCAAGAAAAAAGTTAAACAGGGAGATTATAAAGGGGATCAAAGGTTTAGAAAAAGTGGGCAGAAGGAAGAAGGATGATTAGGGGCTTGATGTCAGCCAAGGATTGGTAGTGTTAGCCTACAGCATGCCCTGAGGGAGTTATGGATGAATACTCTCCAGTCTTTCTCCATTGTAGGATGATCCTGACACCCTGGTACAAGAAGGATTTCAAGGCCCCAAAATCAAATATTAGGTTGAGTGAGGTGGCCTGCCACATGGTAAACAGCCACTTCAAGTGATAATGGCAGCATTTTGTACCGAAATGCCAATGAACTTGCAGTTTTTGCCTTCTGGTTTGGCAAGTATCCCAGTGGGGATTGACCACCCAGATCCCATGGGCACATTTCTGACAGATCCAATAGGAGCAGCGCTGTTCACCCATTAACCTTCATTCCACCTCCCATCACTCTGATGGCATGTGTATTGCTTTGATACCATTTCCATTACCAGCAAGGTCATTCATGGTGTACAGACCTCAGCAGAGTTTCCAGATTGAGAGAAAGGCCTTTTGATCTGTCTCTAAAACGTCGCTAATGGAAACCCCATGGATCACAACAACATAGTATCAATCAAACATGCCAGAAGATGAACTTCCTCATTGGAAGACACTCAAAACACACTGTGGCCACAACAATGTATTTGTGCACACCCATGGCCGTGAAGATGGCCTAGGAACAGAATTAGAGCCAGCTGATGATCACATTTACCACGGGCCTTGCCCCTTTCTAGCCACACTCACTGCCATTTAGATGACGTGGGCGCATAGCCACTCTGTAGGACAGGGAAGAACAACACACACACACACACACACACACACACACACGCACACCCCAGCGGGGGGGGGGGGGGGGGGGGGGGGGCGGCGGTGTTCTGGAGCTGGAATTCAGCCTTCTCTTTCACCTGCAGAGCAGTTGGTGATTTTGAACTGCCCTTCTTGTGGTTGGCAGTCCCACGTGTAACAATGCTGTCAGTGTATATGTGCTGTAGAGAAACACAAAATAAGCTTTGGACCACACCCAGAGGCATCCATCGTGTTTGAAAAGTCTGTGAACGCTGAGACTCTACCAATCATGGCCATCTGCAGTACAGGCAGCATCTCAGAAGCCTCTCTCTCTCTCTTTCTTTCTCTGGTCGGTGATAGAGAAGATGAGCTCAGAACCAGGGGCCCTTCTCTTGCTGTGCGAGAGTCGTCCTCCCCAATTCTCTTGTGACTGCCTAGTCTAGAACACTGGACTTTACTACCTTCCTGCAGGCTGAACGGATCTCTTCAAATTACCCACAGTTCTGGAAATGAAAAGCATGCCAGGGGGTGGGGGCAGGAATGTTATAATGTTATACCTCTCTCCTGAAAGAGCAGTTTGGAACTTCCACTTAGAGAGCTCTCAGTGGTGCTTTCTGGACTTAGCTTACTTGTAACCTCCAGGAGAGTCCCTGAGGACACACATGTCCCATGGGCTGTCTGCACCACAGGCATTATCTGGAAAGCAAGCCCACCTCCTAATGGCTGCTCCCAGCAGCTTCATTGCCTTCCATTGGGGGAGCCTCTCCTCTCTGATGCCTTGATGAATGAATCCCCAGCCAGCCCGCAAATCTGCTCAACTGCCCCCACCATTGGCACACAAATCTGCCACGACCCCCACCCCATTGCGGAAGATAACAGGTTTTTATGTCTGTGTGACAAACCATCTCCCCACCAGTCTCCATGTCCAGCCTCCCCTCTGGTTCCACCCCACGCGCTCTTGCTAAAAAGCAGACGCTAGACTCCGAGGGAACTAGAACTTGCTGAGACATATCAACTGGAAACAATCTTTTGTTTGGTGTCAATGAAGCTCTTGTGAGAAGAGGTGCTTGTCAGGAGATGAGAAAGAGCGGGAGCCCACATGCACCACATTCCCCCTTGCGTACTGATGGCTAAGTGACCCCACTAGCATGCCGGGCCTTTATTCACAGACACAGCCTCCTTTCATGAGCTCGGCGCTGTCCAATCGGGACTCGGTTTCCCAAGGAGAGGAATTGTGCGTTTTTCCGTTGAGAAGATACAGAGACAATGCCGACCCGGCCTTCCTTCCGCTTCCTAGGACTCTGCTCCCACGGATCTACCTCTTGAGATGGGGTGACTCCCACTGGCTAGCCCCCCACGCCCACCCCTCTTCACCGCCCTCGGAAGCCACCTCCACCCAGAGACATGTAGAAAGAAAAGCCAAAGAGCGTAGAAAAGCTATTTAAGTCTTGATTGAATTAACTCAGCGTTCCAAAGAAGTGCCCCATTCATAAACCACAGGATCACGCACCAAAATCCTCTCTCCCACCCCCAATCTCTAGCTCTCTGTCACTGATGACTCTCTGTCTGTCTGTTCTTTCTTTGGACTACTCCCCCTGCCCCCACTCTCTCCCGCCTTGTCTAATCTTCACAGACCCTTTTCTCTGGCCCAGGCCACAGGAGGTTTTCAGCTGGGAGCCGTCTCTATTCATCTCCCTCCTTTCCGGTGTCAACCAGACTACTGCAATTCTCCCACTAACCTTCTCACCCCGTCTTCCATCTGCATCACAAAGGCCCACCATTCCGTCTGGTCTGCTGGAGCTTTCCAGAGCTGGGCTGGGTGCTGGGAATGGTCAGATACTGCTCTCTCTCTCTCTCTCTTCCTCTCTTTCTCTGTGGATCTTTTCCTTAATAGAAATGTACTTCAGTCAGAAGCCAATTGAAGGAATTACATCAAATTGCCATTAAATGATCACCAGCCCCCTACACCCATACATGTGCACCACTTGGGCCAAATCATTAAGTATTTGGGATGACTCTGGACAAGACTCCCTGATGATGTAGGGATTTTCCGTGGGCTGCAGCTTGAAAGTGGGCAGTTCAAAATCACCAGCTGCTCTGAGGGAGAAAGATGCAGGTGGCAGCCACATGAACTAAGAAAGGGCTCCCGGACTGGTGCTCATCCTAGTTCCCTAATCCTGAGCAGTCTTATCGTGTCCACTCATAACCACTGACCTCGGATGACAGAAAATGGGTGGCCACAGATGAGTCAGCAGAAATGTATCATTAGTCCTCAGGGGATAAATAACTTCACCTCTTGTGTCTTCTTGATGATGTGGGAGCTTTACGAAGTTCATATACAAAGAAGGGTATGTCCAGCACTATATTAATACGTTTTCATATTCAGTGTTTGCACCTTTGTGTGTGTTTATTTTAAATCCTGCTTTATTAAAAAATGTATCATTTCTCTCCTGATCTGCAAAGGCATTCTGAAGGCTGACTTCCATTCAAGGAGATAATACATTTTATGAACCACAATAATGCTGTAAGTTTTGTATTGGAATTCGCATGCAAAGAGAGTTTTCTTTTTAATTGGAAATTCATTCTTCTTTCCTTTGGGAAACTCTAATTTAAAGAGTTTGGGTTCTCAATAGGACAGCCTGAGTTCAAGGCCTAGCACTAGTCTCACTTTTAACTTGAACTGTTTATCCTTAGGTTAATGGTTCAAATCGACCAGCCAGAGAAAAATCGGGCTTTCTGTTCCTGTGAAGATTTACAGCCTGGGAAATTCTATAAAGGGTAGCTATGGGTCCGAATTAACTCGTGTGTGTGTGTGTGTGTGTGTGTGTGTGTGTGTGAAACAAACTCACTACTTTTAAACTGATTCCAAGCCACAGTGACCTTATAGAATGGCCACAGGGGCAGTTTGTTCCCAGACTGTAACTCTGAGGGAGTCTGACTTTCTTCCATGGAGGGGCTGGTGGTTTTGAACCACTAAGCCTAATGTTAGCAGTCCCCTGAGTAACCAATGCACCACTAGGATGCCAGCTTTATAGCATCAACTTGATTGCGGTGGATTACTGGTAGATGCTTGAACTCTCTGTGCCTCAATCTCCTAGTCTTTTTGATGAAGACGCAGGCGCTTCAACTTGGAAAGTTTCCCTGAGGATTAAATGGGATGTTATTAACCACCCCTTCAGCCTGGAACTGGAACATTAAAAGGGCTTCTTACATCTTTTCTCTTCTTCCCAGTCTCCTCATCTTGAGGAAGTAAAAAGCTCCTTGGTTTTATGGTTTTGTCTTCATTCTAAGATTATGTATTCTAGGGGTTTCAGAAAGTTTGTGGGGAAAAGTGGCAATAGAAGATAATGATATTTTCCATGACCTTTTGTCATCCCCTTCTGGATCACAACTGTAGGACTAATTTAGACACTCTTCAAGTTATCATTCAAATTAACAGGGTTTTGTAAAATAAAATAAAAAAAGTATGTCATTTTACTATGTATGGGAGAAAGTGTTAGCTAAATAAGTGATGACCAAATAGCCATTTTAAGAAAACATTTTTGGGCTTCGCCCTGGTGGCGTAAGTGGTTGAATGCGGGTTTGCAGCCCTCACGCTTGGTGGTTCAAATCCAGCAACAGCTCTCAGGAGCAGCGCTGGGTAGCTCTCATGACCACCAGAGGACAGTGATGCCCCCTCCCCCCAAAAGAAAACATTTTCTATGAGGTGATATTAATCATCCACTTACAGGAGCCTAGCAGTGTGGGCCTATCACAGATAAAGGGATCACAAAGGTGGGGAGTGGGGGCCTAGTCATTTCATTGTTACTCGTGAAAGTCAATTTTGTTAATAGCTTCAATTCATATCTCGGATTTAGGAACTTGTTCAAATCCTTTCTGAATCCATTCATGCATATGTAATATTTTAAAGAAAATACTGTATGACCCACAACTGTGCTGTTTCTGAGGACTCTCCCAGGTTTGAACCCCAGCACTGCCTCTTAGCCAGATCTTGAGGGACTAATCTTGCTCCATTTGAGTTTCCCCAATGGTAAAAAGGGGCTTACAATACTGACTTGTTTGGATGAAATGGCAAGGAACATGAAGCAGAAGAGAAGATGGGCCAGCTGACAGGCTTTGATCTGGAATGCCATCAGGGATGACAAAGGTCTTACCAGGAGAAGCAGAGTGGCTTTATCTGGCTTTAACCTTTTAAAGCAGTCTAGGGTTCAGTGGTAGGTGAAGAATCAGCACTGTGGAAATAAGAACTGAGAAATTAAATTAGACTTTGTCTGCCATCACCCAGGATTTTTCATCTCTTGTAGAGGGTTTGACTCCTCCTCAGCCATTCATGCCATCTCATGAGGGCACTGATACTCATCTAGGAGAGTATAGAAATTATATTCCTTCCTCATAGGAAGAGCCTTGGTTTGCAATATACATTCTTTAAGAGATTCCATCTGGATTGGGATGTGCTTTTATGTCTTTTGTCAAAGATTGTCAGAAGATAAATCCTCTAACTTCCTTAATGACTGGATAATAGGCCTCTGGTCACTGAATAATGAACCCCAAATGAGTGAAGGAAATATGTTGTCTGGCCTCTGACATGAATAAATGATCTGGCTACTAGGCCTGCAGGTTCGGTGTTAATTATTAAAGGTGCTGTATCGAGAGAAGCTTGGTCATTTTTTTATTCTTTCTATGGATCCTCTGAACTGTGAGGCAGCTGGGGATACATCTTGCCTTGTCCTCTGAAAACATGGACGAGATTCAATGAATGCCACGCAACAATAGTCGCTGTGCATATCCATGCATTTCAGCTCCCGTAAGAGGTCTTGTACCCTGCCTTTACGTACACAGCTAGAGAATCACAAAGTCAGTCCATAACATAAAAAAGAAGAAGCTGGGATCCGGACTCCGTGACATTGTCTTTGTCCCCAGAATAGACAATACACCCTGCTCTGAACTGCTTCCGCTTCAGATGATGCATCACCTTCCCAGAGCCAGTTGTCCTAAGTATAGGATTGAAACCAAAAAAGAAAAGAAAGAAATTTAAGCAAACAACAACGAAAAACTCATTGCCATCAAGTAGATGCCCACTCACAGCAACCCAATGGGACACGGTTGAACCACCCCTCTAAGTTTCTGAGGCTGTAACTCCTTATAGGAGTAGAAAGTCCCTCTTTCTCCTGAAGAATGGTTGGTTGTGAACTTCTGACCCTGCAGTGAGCAGCCTGACTTGTAACCCCCACACCTTCTCGTGTTCAAGCTCCAGCCTCACTGCAATGGAGTCATTGCTGACACACATCAAACCCCTGTGGTTTTCCCAGACTATAACTGTTTACAGAAGCACAAAGCTCGGTTTTTCTCCCACGGAGCTCCTGGTGGTTTTGAGCTGACAACCTTGGGAATCTTAGCCCAACGTGTAACCAGACCACCAGGGTTTGCTTATACCACAATGTCATTGCTTTCCTCGTTTATCCTTTCCCGTCGGCTATCAGTGTTCCCCATGCTGGGATCAAGCCCTGCTCCTAGACATTACCCCAGGACTGAACATCATCTCTGTCACCTAGTAAGCACCAATAAATATCACCAAAAGGAAAGAAGAAAGAAGGGAAATAGAGGGCTTGGTGGTAGGGTATGCACCTTCCATGTGGAGACCTAGGTTCGATTCCCAGCCAGTGACTCTCGAGGCGGCCACTGTTTGTTAGTGGCAGCTTATGTACATGCTGTGGTGAGGCAGTCTGGGTTTCAGCAGAGCACCCAGATGAACACTGGGAAGAAGTCCCAGAGAGCTGCTTCCCATATTTCCTTATGTTTTCCAAGTGGTTGCCATGAGTTGAGAATGACTTGAACAGCAACTAACAGCATTAACAAACGAAGGCAACAAAGCAGAAGAAGAGACTGCCCAGTACAGACAGATTAGCTCTTGACTCCAGACAGAGAGCAAACCACAACTTCTACTGCTTCCATCTGAAACTCAAGTCAAGAGATGTCCTCTCCAGAGTTTTTAGGCCAGAGATGAGTTTATAAAGTTAAATCATTTACAGATCACTTAAAACAGTCAATAAGAGAAACATCACAATGCCAGTAGTGACGAGAGAAAGACTGTGAATAGACACTTCACAAAGAAGTACTAGTACAGATGAATAATGTATTCAAAGGAAAAGTACTCTGTATTGTGCATCAATCATTAGAGCCAAACGAACATAAAAAGCAGACATTATTCTCAACCATCAATTCATGGTTTATGTTTAAGATATATAGATGTGTGCTGATTCTTCACTACCAGTAAAGAATCCCTCAACCCAAACCACCGCAATCACTTTTATCTCTGGTTTAAAAGCATAAGGTAGGATTTCCCAGGAAATAAGGGTGTAAAAGACACCTGAGAATGACTGCATGGATGTAGTAGCACTTGAGGATGCTGAGGTATCACAGAGGAAGCTATACATACAGACCTATGAGCCTTCTACTTCCCAATGGCCAAAGACTGCTGGTGTCCAATTTCTGCACATTGCAAGTCTGCAAGCATGATGTCACTGCGTGTTACTGTTGAGCAGCTTACATGTTCCCATCGTTAGAACGCAATGGTACACAGCAATCTTATTTTGACACTGGTTTAATTTCTTCAGTTGGCTGGAGGGACACTCCAGAAAGAACTGAGAGGAAATGCTCCAAAGTCTTCATGTCAAAATGTTCGCAGCCTTAATGGAAGAATGTTTATTTGTGTATTATTTTTCCACAATTATATCTTTAATAGTACATGAATAATAATAAGTACAAGGAAGGAATATAGAGAAATGGTCACAACCTTTAGAAAAGATAGTTCATAATTATTCTAGAAATTGCTTAATAATACCTATGACCGTCGCCTTGGCTACATTACTTCTGTCTCTGAGGAAACAACTATGATCATGCAGGGGATACCTGAATCAGGGTATTGATAATGGGCAAAGGAGCCCTTCAACTGTGTCCCTGCCTTGTGCAGAGGGTTTTGGAAACTCTGTAGCCCTGGTGCCTCAATGAACTGAGGCTGAGCGCAGTGGGGAGAGTCTGTGTGGGCGGATGAAGATCCGCCATGTAGAACTGAGAGCATGAGCCTGCGCCTCAATACTACCAGATGCGGTCACACTGTGGAACATGGAATGATCTATGTATTAACTCCTGATAAAAAAAGAAAGAAAGAAGACACCCGCTTTCCCTTAAGCTTTCTCCGCCCCCTCCCCTCACACCTCTGCATGGCCTTTCTCCTGCCCAGCACATGGTAAGTCTTCATTGTATAGCCAACAAAGGAGGAGAGTTCAAAGGTGAATGGAGTTAGAGGCGCTAGCTATTGAAAGTACCTGGGACTGCTGGAAGAGCAAACAGATCTGCCATGGAGGAAGTAAAGCCAGCATACTCCTTAGAATTCAGGAGAGGGGCAAGACTTTTCACATGTTATTAGGAGAAACCAGACCCTGGAAAAAGGGACATTGAGCCTGGGAAAATAGAAGGTCGACAAAAACGAGGAAGCTCCTCAGGCAGATGGACGACACAGCAGCAACACCAATGGGTTCCAACCTAGCACAGTGAGGATGGCCCAGGACCAGGCAGGGTTTGTATTTCATGAGCGTAGGGTCATCATAAGATAGACGAACTGGAACACAAAAGATCGCCCAATGTGGTCTTTAAACCAAAGAGTAGTTTGACTTCATTAGGAAAGGTCTTCCTTAAGCAGTGTGCTCTTTTTTTTTTTTTCACATACCTACATCCAATCATATCACTAATTTTATTAAAAATTCATGAAACATTTAAAATGCAGAATTTGATAGTATAGATAAAAGGACCCTAAAGGAGAGTGGTAGGAATGCTATGGGAGGAATGGTTGGTGTCATTCAGTTTAATCTGTGAGTCAGGAAACCCATATCCTGTAAGTAAGTGCCCAGAGGCACTTCACTCCAGGAAGCCTCAGTCCAAAGGCACTCATCTGTTTTTTCATGAGTCAGCAAGTCCAACTTCCCCAATTAAGTGGCCAGAGGCACCCACTCTGGAAAGCCAGCCTCCTCCACAAAAGCACTTGCTCCCTGAGTTATGAAGCCCATCACTCTGTTCCATGATCTTGCTCCTGGTTCTGCTGCTGATGATGGTATAGCTGCCATCTGGGTCCAGGAGGCTCACTGTGCAGGGATCTCAGTTTTAGAGAACACGCTCCACTCCAGACTTTTGTTGAGTGATATTCTTCATTCCGACATACAGGCAGTACAACTCAGCCTCGCTAGATGGTCCACATGGGGCAGCCTGGATAGAGGTACGAAAAGGCTTGAGAGGGGCAGGCTGAGAGACGGGGGGAAGAGATTACATGATGAGGAAGAGCGTCAGTTGGTGAGGGGCAGGCAGCAGAGAGAGCAGCAGTGTGCTCTTGCAAAGAAATTACTTTACCTATAAGGTGTGATTTCTTTCAACAGGACCTGATTCAACCTTAGCACTTAGGGCACCCTGAGTTACAATCAACTCAGTGACAACGGGCTTGGTTTGTTTGCATCGTATTGTTTTAAAGTAAAGCACAGCTAGATATGCTGAGATGATCAAAGTTCTTTCTGTTCTCTACTCATAATTCTGTTGAATATAGCCAAATTTTATCACATACTAGCTGTGTGCTACAAAGAAATAGACAAACTGTATTTTAGAGAAGGAGATGATTGGAGAGTGAGATAAGATTTTTTAAAAAAGCATAACACAAGGGGAGGGAGGGAAAAAAAGGAGCTGAGACCAAGTGTTCAAATAGAAAATAGATGTGAGAAAATAATGATGGCAATCTTTGTACAAACATTCTGGATACCATTGATGCAAGCGGGGAGGGGGGAGGATGAGGGGGGTGGGATGAGGGCTTTGAAGTTGGAACTGCTCAGTTCTCATCCCAGCTTCACCATTTAGAAGCCGTGTGACCTGGGTCAGGTTAATAAGATGAACTATTTGTTCTTCAGATTCCTCAGTGGAGATCTCAAAGCTGCTCATGCCTTGGAATTCTTTTAAGCATTAAAATAATTGAAACATATGCCTGATGTGTTGCATATGCTCGATAAGTGTTGATATTACCATCTCTGCTGCTGCTGTTGCCACTGCTTATATTGCTGTTATCTCTAGCTGAGAGTCCAGTTAGGGTAGTGATGACGGACTGAGCATCTGGATCACTGCTACCTCTGTGAGTATGGGGTTATGTAATCTTGACCTCATTTCCCTCAGCTGTAAATTGGAGATCCCAGGCACATCAGTCTCATTCATAGGACTACAATGAAGACTAAATTAATCAATATAACCAAGCACTTCTACCTTGCACAAACTTGATGGCACTGGGATTTGGGGGTTTAGGAAAAAGGAATAGGTGGTCTAATAGGTCTGAGGGATTTGCCCCTGAAACCTTATTAACTGTTGTAGACATAAAATCTTAACCAAATCTACTGCCATCAAGTTGATTCCTGCTCAGACTTGCCCTACTTATACTTTTCCTATAAATATTTACGGGAATAAATAGCTTTGTTGTTCTTTTACAAAGCAGCTGGTGGGTTTGAACTGCCCACATTGCAGTTACAGTCTAATCCTTACCCAGCAGGACCATGGTTGTAGGGAGTCAGAAAGTCTCAAATCTGCAGGTCAGGTAACAGGCTATTTCTGCAATCTTGTGTCCTGAGAAGAAAGCAGCAGTTCTGGTAGGATGCTTATTTCTAGTCTAAGAGCAGTGGTTCTCAACCTTTCTAATGCTGTGACCCTTTCATACAGTTCCTCATGTTGTGGTGACCCTTCAACCATATAATTATTTTTGTTGCTATTACATAACTGTAACTTTGCCACTTTTATGAATCAGCTGACCCCTTCATAACTGTTATAGGAGAACTACCCACAATATGGTGGACAATCTATTTTGTTTAAAGCTAAATAATTTGCTCCCATGAAACTACTTCCTAAGAGCACCTACTCTAGTATTTGATCAAACGAGTGAGTAGACACCAAAACCTCATCAAACTGATATGTAAAACTAACCAATGTATTATGCATGCCATAAACTAAACTTCTGTCTCTTTTGGGGTGAAAACAGGCTGAATGTTGTGAAAGGTACAGCAATATTTCATTTTCTCCTTACTAGCAGAAGCACAAAGACATGTAATGGACAGATCTGAGGGATGTAGCAAGTTCTTCTATTTAAGTCCAAGATGTTACCATGATGCACAAGAGCATCTTAACAGCGGATCTAACCCAACACCTGGAAATTCTAGACTTAGAAGTGATCAGAGAGTAAATTGAATGGGGTCAGACTATACATTTTATGGCCTTAGGCTCCAGACGCACCTGAAATAATTCTGTCACTTATTCACAGGGAAGTCTTGGGGAATTTACTTACTCTCCCTGAGTCTCAGCTCTCCAGTTGTAAAATAGACACCTTAGTGGTTGATGTAAGGATTGAATGAAATTATGTATGTGATGTACCCAGCAGATAGGAAGTTCTGTACAAAAGCTTGTATAATATAGTGACTCTATCCTTGTTCTGTTGTTACTGTTGAATGAGGGATCTGTGTTTCCTAACAACCTCCATCCATCCAGTGTCACCTCCCCATCTGCTGACGCCTGTTAGAGAATTTTCAAAATGTGGTAGTGGATATTAGATAAAGGATGAAATAAAATAATAGCTATTGCGAGTCAACTAAATGGAGGCAATTTCAGTAATGGTAGTGTTAGTCCAATAGCAATAGTAAAATTGATATTTTGAAGAATTAAAACTGCTTTGAAGATACTGGAAAGGAATAAAAATCAAGAATCTGGGAGGAGTCAGATTTCTGGGGGGGAAGGAATGACACTGGGTATGATCTAGACTTAAAGGTTATTCTGTCACCTAGAAATTAACTACCCACTAGAATAAAATCTGACACCTCAGAAGCTCTACAAAACTGAAAGGAAAAGGAAAAAGAACTCAGCCAGTCCACAGTAAGGGGAAGGAGACTTTGGGTGAGTTCAGGTCTCAGTCTTGGAGCTGATCCTGCTGATGCTTAGCAGAGAGGAATTGAGTAGATCTTTGCCCAAATGGCAGATTGTGAGCCATATAAATATTGTGACCTTGTAAGCTTCCAATTTCTGATGGTCTTTGTTATTCAATCTAATGTCTAGAGCAGGTTGGGTACTAGAACTAGTGTACTACCATAGCAAAACTTTGACTTTGGAACTAGGTAGAAAGCAAATGGTAGTCATCACCTTGATGACTAGTGAAGGCTTAACAATTCTCAAAGAGATTATTAGCAAGCAGAAACCTATTAGCCTCAAGGAGGGTTTGAAGGAAAATGTTATTGGAAATGGTAGGAAAAGGAACCCTTATTATAAAATGAAAGAAAGTTTATAAATAGTGTCACTAACTGTATGAATCTGGGTAGACTAAAGAAACAAATTCATAGAGACACTCATCTGTCTATAAGAAAGAGGTTTATATACAAGAGTAATTGAATGTTGAGAAAATATCCCATCCCAGCCCAGATCAAGTCCATAAGTCTGTTATTAGCTCTTATGTCTGATACCAATCTATAAATTCCTTTTCAGACTCATGCAACACATGCAATGGCACCAATTGCAGGAAGATGACAGGCATTGGGTACAATGTGGATCCAGTAGTACTATAAGTTTCTCAGCTCTGGCAGGGGTCTCTACATGGCTTTTCCAGCTCAGGGCACTAGTATAGCTCCATGTGTCCTGTCAGCTGCAATGTCTTCTAGGGAGTGAGCGCATGTCCCGCCTCCAACAAGCTATTTATCACCTTATTGCCTCCCAATGAGGTCATCATTCTGCCATCTGATGACAGGTTAGACTCTACCCCTGCACTCTTAAGTCTCAAATTGACAACTGATTAAGTAACTACCACACTGAAAGTCTCAATAACCTGTGGAATAGTATCAATCAGTCTAACAAATAAACCTTTAAAGCCCTAGAAGAAAACTGAAAAGTAGGCAAAAAGAAGAGTTCAAAAAACAGAATACAATTGAGTCCAATACTTTACATTAAAGGATTTCACAGACTACTTTGCAGAAGAATGAACAGACGAGTCTGGGGAGAAGTAGAATTAGAATGAATGCTCCTTAGCAGTGAGGATGGAGAGACTCCAGCTCACCTACGTTAGACATGTTATCAGGAGGAACTGATCCCTAGAAAAGGGAAAGTAGAGGGCCTGTGGAAGGAGAAAAAGACCGTCAGTGAGATGGGTTGACACAGGAAGCAGTGGGGTTAAGCCTCATGAGCCTTGTGAAGAAGATCCAGGACTGGGTAGTGTTTCCTGTTGTTCGTGGCGTGCTCTGCATCAGATCTGACTGGAAAGCACCTGACACCAGCACAGCTCTAATGAAAGTGCACTTGGAAGAGCAGTTTCTCATCCACTGCACTTACAGGTCAAGGTGCAAAGAATAATGAGGTTATTTTTCTAATTAGAGACCCTTTTTCCTTCTTTCTTGGAGTGGAAGGGAGTCTACCAGGAAAATAGAAGTCAGGAGGTAGGTGGAAGTCTTAAGACAAGGACAAAAGCAATGACTAGAGGAAGTATTTACTTTTGAGTCAAGTAAGGTCATCTCTTTGAGGTGAATTCAATCAGAGGGAGAAGAGTTCAACAATTATTTCCTGATAGCTTCCCATGTGCGAGTCTTGCTTTCAGACAAACTCTGATGTTATGGTAGATGTTCCTTCTTTCCCTAAGAGAGTTCTCTTTCTCCTTCCTTTCCTCCCTCACTTTTCTCTCTTGGTCATCTTTCTTAAACTTTTTTATGCCAGGGATAATTATTACAAAAAGCTGGCACTGAGAAACCAAGCATCATGGACTATATCACTGTGAGTCACTAAGAAAAGACCAGGGCTTAGCAATACCACAGGCAGCAATCAACTACTTAGTGAAAGAAAAACTGCAAGAGGCATGAATAGCAATTTATAAGATGTGGTTGTCCATGGAAGAAACCACATTTTCCTAATGATATTGGTTCAACCCTCCATCTTAGGTTGGTGAAACTAAAGGAACCTTCCTAAACTTACTAAAGGAACCTGCCTGCTTGGCCCTTCCATTGTCTCCGGCCCCCCCCCCCCAAGTTCCTCTCCCCCTTCTTACTTGACTATAACCATTCTACCTTCTTTACACGGGAGTCTCTCCTGTTCCCTCATATTGTTCTCTCAACCTAGACTGAACCATTGGAGCCATGCCATTGACAGACACCACATGGGCTAGAAAATAAAGGAAGAAGGCGGGCATTGTTTTATTGTACACTGCCTTCACTTGCATGATGATCACTTTTCTTTTTCTAATCATAAATGTTACTTATTGTGCTTTGAAAATGGTCCTCTACTTGAAGATAAATAGACAGCCATCTAGCTGAGAAACAACAAAGTTCACATAGAAGAAGTACACCACCCTGTCCTGTCATGATCACTGAAGGCAAAGCAGGAGCATAAGCAAAAGTGGTGAAGAAAGATGACAGTGCCCGGCTATCAAAAGATATGGAGTCTGGGGTCTTAAAGGCTCAAAGATAAACAAATGGACATCTAGAGGAGAAGCAACAAAGCCCACATGGAAGAAGCACACCAGCCTGTGTGATCACGAGGTGTTGAAAGGATCAGGTATTAGGCATTAAAGAACAAAAATCATCTCATTGTGAATGAGGGGGAGTGCAGAGTGGAGAACCAAAGCCCATCTGTAGGCAACTGGATATCCCCTTACAGAAGGATCTTGGGGAGGATATGGACCAGTCAAGGTGCAGTATAGCAATGATGAAACATACAACTTTCCTCTAGTTCTTAAATGCTGCCTCCCCCCACCCCTCTTACCCACCCACCCCAGTATCATGATCCCAATTCTACCTTACAAATATGGCTAGACCACAGGATGTGCACTGGTACAGAGAGGAACTGGAAACACAGGGAATCCAAGACAGAAGAACCCCTCAGAACCAGTGATGATAATGACCATACTAAGAGGGTGGAGGGATGGTGGGGTAGAAAGAGGGAACAGATTACAAGAATCTACATATAACCTCTTCCTTGGGGGCAGACAGCAGAGAATTGGGTGAAGGGAGATGTCAGAGGGTGTAACATGTGACAAAATAATAATAAGTTATAAATTATCAAGGGTTCATTGGGGAGGGGAGAGCAGCAAGGGAGGGGGAAAATTGAGGAGTGGATACCAGGGCCACAATTATAGAAAGCAAATGTTTTGAGAATGATGAAGGAAACAAATGTACAAGAGTGCTTGACACAATGGACGTATGTGTGGATTGTGTTAAAAGTTGCAGAAGCCCCTGATAAAATGATTTAATAAAAAAGAAAGATCCTCTGTTTTAATTAAAATAATATATGAGCACAGTTAAAACAGCAGACGCAAAGAAACCCTAAAAGACCTCACAAATGTCTCCCGCTCCCACGTCACCTCATCTCTTCTCCTTCTTTAAAACAGGTCACAGGTTTTTTTTGTTTTGTTTTGTTTTTTTGTTTTTGGGCTTCACTTCTCTCCGGCAGTGGGAGTAGGAGGCCCAGCCCCACTGCTGGAATTGAACCTCCGTCCCAGTGGGCCACAGTCCCACGCACAACCACTACGCCACTGGGGCTCAGCCCCAGGTCACAGTTTGATCTTAGGTTACCCAGGTTTTGTTAGCATGGTCTTATAAACCGTGCTCCCTGGTGGGTCAGCTGAATTTTCCAAAGCAGTGGCTGACATTTCTTTTGTGTTTCACTCTGAGCCGGGACTCTTGCAAATGTTTTTCATGTATTAATTCATGTGACTGTGAAGTGAGTTTCAGTAAATATCCCTATTTTACAGAAGAAGGAACCAAGGGACATTAGGACAAGCAGTTTGATCAAAATCATGCATTTGGCGTTCTTCTAGCCAAAGAGGTGAAGAACTCATAGCCATCACAAAAACCTGCCTCATAAAGGAAAACCAAAAAAATCAATGCAGGAAATAAAAGGGCCCAGCTCTGTCAGGCTTTGGGGACTCAGATGGAGTTAGCCTGAGCAATAGTATGCCCAGGGACATGCCCCTCAAAGAGTGGCAGGAGGCTGAGATGATGCTGTAAATTACAACAGTCTATTTCTTTTTGTTGACTTGTAACTTCTCATAGATACTTCTTGCTCCTCCTTTCTAAGCCGTCCTGTTTCTTGAGCATCGCAGTAACCAGTCACAGTGAGTTTCATGCAAATTCTGGATACAAGAAACAAGCCAGAGTATCCATTCAGGTGCCTGCAGGTGGGACTGTTCAGGTAGAAGGATACGCATTACTGAGTCTTAACAATGAGAACTAGGCTGGAAAAGGTGAGACTAGTCATTGCACTTTCCATTTGTCAAATGAAAACTGAGTGGGACACAAAGGGAAGTAGGATGGTGCAAATTTCTCCAATTACTAGAAAACAACACTAAAATCATTTCTTAGCACAAAAAGAATAGAGTTCAGCTGCTCTTCTTCCTCTGTCCCCCCTCATTAATACACATATTTATAAGACTACAAATGTCTGTGCTTTTGAGTAAATCATCTTTAGAAAATAGCGAGACAGATCAGACCATGGTTGTTTGTGCTTTAAGTGGCTGTCGAGTGGGTCCCCTCGCACTTTCAAGATGGTGACATTTCAAAAGCAACTTCTCAGTCCTGTTTCACAGGCACCTCCAGAGGAGGGAGTTTTCAAGCCCGCACACCTTCCACCAAGTACTCAAATGCTTAACTCCCACTCGGGACCCTTAAGTCCTAATGAAATTATCCTCATCTTTGCATTATGAACCCATGCCAGCACTCCCTCCTTACCTGCTTGACTCCTTTCAAAGTCGGTACTATTCTTTTCACAGTAACCTTGTTGTGGACCCTGTCTGAAAGGCTTGGAACAGCTGGGATAGGGACCGTGCACGTCTAAACAAGGAAAAGCAGACAGGTTCCAGAAAATGGGGAGGATTCTCTTCCTATTTCTCACAGGATAGGACATCTGATGACTTTAGATGACATTTGAAGTCACCCCCCCCCCCACTTTCTTTCTAGCTGTGTGTGTTTGATGGTGAATGAGGTATAGAGAAAGAGGAAGAAAACAGTGTGTCTTAGGGTCACCAATATGATCCCAGCCTTCCTCTGATGCCATCTGAAGAATAAATCCTCAAAATAAAACCCAAGCAATGCTTTCACCCCAGATCTGTTTTGACTGGCACAGCCTGCAACGGTTCACACAGAGACAACAGGGAGCAGGTCCGAATGGAGAGCAGCCCACTACCCCTGACAGGCATTTTAATAACCAACCCCACAAGATCTTCAAGAAGAAAAGAGAAGCCATGAACAGGTGTGAGGGAGCTGGAGAAAGAGGATCTTGCTGCTGCTTCCTCCTCTTAATCAAGCGGGCACATTGCCACGATGCCAGGACTCTCCGGCTCTCACTGGGACTGTGCTAATTGCCTTCAGTGTGGGCTCTGATGAAGGAGCTCGAGTCCCAGACGAATCCCCCTGCACTCAGACAAAAGAAGAACTGGGTTTCTGTCATGATTGTTCCACTGTCACAAACCCAGGCTTTCCATTTGTCCACATAGGGGCCCATGGGTGGGTGCTGTTTCTGGTGGCTGCATCGCCATGGAAATATGTGACACGTCTGTTGACGGCTTGTCTCTTTCCAGATGGACATCTTCATTCCTGGCATCAGCCTCTGAAAAATCTGACAGGCCATTTTTTTTAAGTATTTGCCTTGAACAAATTTTGATTTATCTAAGGGCTGTGCTGGCTTTTTGTATTATTTTATATCCAGTGGATAGCTAATGGGCAGGGTGTTGTGTACCTAATAATGGATAGTGCTGCCTTTGTGGTCTTGGCTCTTTGTTTCTTCTTTGTCGCCAATCATACTGTGCTTCTCTCACACACTGAGATCTAGCCAGAGGTGTTTTTTTTTTTTTGGGGGGGGGGGGGGGGGGCATCACTGCTCTCCGGCGGTGGGAGTAGGAGGCCCAGCCCTACTGCTGGAATTAAACCTCCATCCCAGTGGGCCGCAGTCCCGCGCACAACCACTACGCCACCGGGGCGCAGCCCTCAGAGGTGGTTGTTAATGATACATTTAAATCTATTCTCCTTCTAATGGTGAAGAGCCTTTCTCATACCCTGTAAGTCATATACCCAGGAGCTATTTCATTTCAGTGGAGGAAAATATTAATAGTTTATCTACTCCTTTCTATCTATTTGCAGTCCCTGGAGGAATAAGAGATGAAAACAAATTTTTACTGGGATGCTCATTTAGCTTCTACACTGAACTGCAGCTTGTTGGAAGACAAAGGACAGTGAGCAAGGCAGGGTGGCTTTATGCTTCTTTCCTAGCGGTATTAGCAAAGGGGTCTCAGTGGTGCAGTGGTTACACATTGGGCTGATAACCACAAATCCAGCAGTCTGAAATCACCAGCCACTTAGCACCTTGGGAGAAAAGTGAGGCTTTCTACCACAATAAAGACCTATAGTCTCTGGGCTGAGCCCCAGTGGCTTAGTGGTTGTGCGTGGGACTGCGGCGCACTGGGTTGGAGGTTCAAATCCAGCAGCAGCTCTCCAGGAGCAAGGCTGGGCCTCCTACTCCCACCACCAGAGGGCAGTGATGCCGAAAAGAAAAAAAAAGGACCTATAGTCTCCATAAGAACACAGACGTGCCTAGACTTTGGGACAGTGAGGCAGGGCAGTGTGCTATACGGGCCTATGGAGATAGCAGTCAAGGGACCCAGTAGCTGAAAGGCCAAGAATCAGAGAGAGACTTGGATGCTGTCTGAGAAAAGGTGCTACTGGAGGTCAGTGATTTTCAGTGATTGTATCCTTATTGTTTGTGGATCTTGACTTGTAGTAAGTAACCTGTTAGCTTCCTTAATACACCACCTTAATTGTGAAGAAAAGAAATAGAAAAGAACTATGGTCTCAGAAACTCACGGAAGCTCTTGTACTCTGTCCTATAGTATTTTTATGAGCCTAAATTGACTCAGTGGCAATGAGTTTGGTTTTGAAGCTGTATTAGTAAAGGAACCGTGGTGCAGAGTGGATCTTGAATTGGGCTGCTCACCTGAGAGTCAGCCATTCAACCCCACCAGTGCTCCCTGAAAGATGAGGCTTTCTGCCTATGCAGCTTAAAGTCAATGAACCAGAATTGATTTGACAACTGTGTGCTCAGTTTTGACTTTTTGAGATGGATGAACACATTGTTCAGTGAATGCGACTACACAGTTACAATACAAGGGGAATCTTTTCTTTTAGGATAAACAAAGGACCCTCTGCATCCTTAGAAAGTTTACTTAGCCCTAAAATCTTGTGCTTTTCCTCTTCTCAGGCGAGTGATGGAGGCCTACAGGCAAAAACATCAATTCTTCAGGAGTTGTGTCATGTATTAACAATGATTGATAATGGATATGTTATCTTTGTAATGAACATTGATGTAGTCAATAATTTACAGTTGCTCACCATTAGCAAGTAAGATTAAAACTTAGCTGAATGTCAGCAATTATTCTAGTGAGCAACACTGAGGTTAGAAAGATTCTTCTTTGGTCTTCATGTGTATTTTTCTCTCTGTGATCATGAAGATCACACAGGTCTGAGCCATGTTTGCTTCTGCTGCTCACTGAGTCAGAGCTCATTAGATGACAACTAGCAATAATTCTTTTGCAGGCATAATTTGCCAGTGCCTTTTCCCCTTGATTATTCATTGTTTATCCAAATTAATTATCCTTAATTAAATATCCCATTTTACTAATTTACCTTCACATTTTCTTTTCTGAATACCAAATGGGATGTGACGTTTTTTGTAGTCATTGTAGATTATTACTATGACAATTAAAATATTTGAGGCTGAGCCCCGGTGGTGTAGTGGTTGTGCGCGGGACTGTGGCCCACTGGGATGGAGGTTCAGTTCCAGCAGCGGCTCCACAGGAGCAAAGGCTAGGCCTCCTACTCGCACCATCAGAGGGCAGTGATGCTCCCTCCCAAATATGACACCAAATATGGTGTCAAAAGACACCAGTCTTTTGATGATTTTTTTTGAAAAGAAGCGGAATCAATGAGTTATCAGGTGGAAAGAAAAACACAATTGGTTTAGCCACCAACATGGAGTCTGTATTCAAATATATGCAAATGTTCTACGTTCATAAGGATGATAATTTTGAGAAGTTACTTGAAGAAGTGTCACACTGTAGCAAACATCTTCAGAGACAATGTGCCAAGGAATTGTATGAAATATTCTAAAATTGCATTAGTAAGATGTGTTAAGGCACATGATTGCATACATAAGTAGTACTTATACCAGATTCAATTACAATAAATTAATCATGGTAAATATGGAAATATATTGTAGCTCCCTGAAATGAAGTATATGAGGGCATACCCTCCCAAAATGGATTTTTTTTTTCAAAACTGTATGTTTACATTTTTTCACAAAACAACTTATTACTTTCAAAGTACTCTCCATTGTGAAATCTGTGATTCCATTCTTGGACACATTTTTGAAATGCATCTGTTTGCATGGCTAGCAAAACCTCCCTCATTTTTTTTTCTCTACTTCCTCCACATTGTCAAATTGGTGTCCTTTCATGCCCCTCTTCATTTGTGGAAACAAGAAAAGGTCGCACAGAGCAAGGTCAGGTGAGTAAGGTGCATGTGGCAAGAGAGGCATGCTGTTTTTAGCCCAAAACTGGCACATTGAGATGGCTGCATGTGGAGATGCATTGTTATGGTGGCAAAACTAGTCCCTCATCTGTCACAAATTAGGCCTTTTTTGTTGCACACTGTTACACAATCTTTTCAAAATCTCTAAATATGAGAAAGCTTGATTAACAATCTGACCTGGTGGAATGAACTCCAAAAGTCAACATTTTCATGGAAAGTTGACAGACTTGCAGGATGAGGTTTTTCATCAATTGACATTTCATTACTTGTACACTTGAGTTTTCCCCATAGTTCTGTTGTCATAAGCTGTGTTCAACATCACAACAGTTTCTGAGGTACCTTTTCAGAGCTGGAAAAAAAATTTCACAGCCACACGCTGTTTTCATAAATCTGCCATCACAAAAAGCAAGATTCAAGTGAAAAAGATTTCACAAAAAAAGTTCACTGTGAACAGAAAGCACCTTCCCAGGCGATGCCACTGAGTACACTGACTCAGAGCGAGTTGTACCATGCTCGCTTAGCAGGAAAAAATACATACATATAACAAAAGTTCTGCCCAGCGTAATTCTGGGGTTTTTTTTGGGAGGTACCACCTCATATATTCTCTTTGTGGCAGGTATACAGTTGTAGGTAGCTTACATCATATTTGTAAGAGAGTTGGAATGTGTGGGGTATGGAAGAGAGCCCGTTGAATACTTTAATAAGATACTAGTCATTTCCCTTAACAGAAGTGTTATATTGAACTGGATAAGAATCCATTGATTGTCTTGTTTCTTTTTGCCCAATTCAAAGAAAGGTGGCCAGTAGAATATAGAAATCACTGGAACAATAGAACTGTATACAAGTAAAATTTTGCTGAAAATAATGAAAAACTAATTGCAACAGTACATTGACAGGGAACTGCCAGAAATTCAAGCCAGATTCAGAAGTTGTGACATAAAGAATACTACTGCTGATGTCAGATGGGCCTTGGGCAAATATAGCATATCAAAAAGGAGGTGATTACCTGTGTTTTATTTGCTATGCAAAGACTTCTAATTGTGTGGATCATAATAAGTATGTCCAACATTGCAAAGAATGACAATTCCTGAATGTGTCACTGTGCTCATGTGGAATCTGTACGTGAACCAAGAAGGAGTCATTTGAACAGAACAAGGAAATATTGTATGATTTGGTGAGGTAGTTACATGATCTGGTGTCAATATTGAACATTAAGAATGTATGGTGTGGAGTATAGCTTGTCAATCAAAATATAGCCAATAAGAGCTCTGTGTGCACGTGGCCTTCTCCTGAGGATTTTGGGAACACCTGTATACCTCTTTGGAGACAGGAGACACTCTCTCTTGGCTCACTTACTCCCTGAGGGATGCTCTACTGACAAGGCACATGGCACTGCGATGATAGAACCGGTGCCGTGGGAGCTGAAGGAACCATGTGGAGACCCCTGCCAGGGTTGAGATACCTCCACTCTCAGTGGAACCACTGTACCTACTGACCTGTGATCATTCTGCACTTGACATCTTTGAATGTGTTTCGTGACTCTAAAGAGGCCTATATCGATTAGTTTTGGACATATGGGCTAATGTTGGATTTATGGACTTGATCTGGACTGGACTGGGATGTTTTCTGAATATTCAGTTGCTCTTGTACCTAAAGCTCTTTGTGTACACACACGCGTCTCTATGAATTTTGTTTCTCTGTCTACCCAAACCAACACGGTTTTAAATCAAGAAGTGTATGTGTCAGGTCTGCATCCTCCACTGTACTTTTCAATCTGTATGCTGATCAAATAATCAAAGAAGATGGACTATCAAGCACAGTTTCAGAATTAGAGGAAAACTCATTAACAGCCCACAATATGCAGATGATAGGACTTTGTTTGCTGAAAGTCACGAGGACTTGAAGGGCTTACTTATAAAGATCAAAGACTACAACCTTCAATATGGATTAAAGCTTAGCAGAATGAAAACAAAGAGCGTAACAACTGGACCAATAAACAGCATCAAAATAATGCAGTTATTATAAGCAGAAGAAAGATTTGAAGTTGTCTAGTGTTCATTTTAGTTCAATCCACAAGCATTGCCTATGGATGTAGTAGTCAAGAAATCAAACTTACTGAATTGCAAAATCTGTGATAAAAGATCTCTTTAAAGTGTTTTGTTTTTTTTTAAAGCTCCAAGCTATCTCCTTGAAGATGAAGGTATGCTTGATTCAGCCATGGTATTACTATTATTATTATTATTATTATTAGTCATTGTATTTTTAATCACCTAATATGCATGCCAAAGCCAAGCATTTGAGAAGAATTAATGCCTTGGAATTACAATGTTAGCAGAGACGAAACAAATCTGTCTTGGAAAAAGTAAAGCCAGAAAGGCCCTTAGAAGAAACAAAACTTCATCTCGCATATTTTGGATGTATTGTCAAGAGAGACCAGTACTTGGAGAAGGGTATGAACTTGGGAAAGTAAGGACTTGGGCAGATAGAGAGGTCATGAGAAAAAAGGAAGACCCTCCAGAAGACGTTTAACACAGTGGTTGCAATAATTAGCTCAAACATAAACAACAATTGTGAGGACAGTGCAAGACAGGGAAGTTTTCTCTGTTGTACATTGAGTCACTAGAAATCGGAATCCCCCAGGCAGCACCTAGCAACAGCACCAACACATCACACTTAAATATGGTCCATATATGTGATAGGCAATCATCTATTTCTTGGTTGATGATTATTTTCTCATTTCATAATTCCTGGGATGTTCTACCATAAGATAGATTAAAGGTGATCCAAAGCCAAATCTATTTTTGCCCTTACTGTGCCCAAGTCATGTGCTATTGACAGGAAGCTGATGAAAATGTAATAACCATCCACAAACCAAGTGTGTTAGTCCAAGTAGACTAGAGAAACAAATTCATAAGCATGCATATTCATATAAGGGAAAGGTTTATATACAAGAGGAATGGAACATTGAGAAAGTATCCCAACCCAGTCCAGTCCAAGGTCATAAGTCCGAGATTAGCCCATGTGTCTGACACCAGTCAATAAAGTCTCCTTCCAACTCACGAAGCACATACAATGACACCAGGACAATCACAGGCCAATGGGTCCAAAGTCTTGGGTGTTCAGTGACAGTAGAAGTAGTAGAAACATCCTGACACTGACAGGGGTCTCCCTATGGCTCCTCATTTCCAGGATTCAGAGTCCATTAGCAGTATCCAGTGGCAGGAGAAACATATCAGCAATGGTAGGGGTCTCCCTGTGGCCTCCCAAGCATCTCAGCGCTAGTAGGAATCTCCATGTGGCTTCTTTGACCCCAGAGGTTTGGTTCCATCAGGGTAAGCCCATGTATGTGGCTTCTCCTCTGGTTCCTTCAGTCCCCAGGACTCGATATATATCATGCTGCAGTGTTGTCTTGTCGGGAGACTGTTTCCAAGAGACTGAGTCAAGTCTCTCTCCTCCAATTGGGAAATACCACGAGACTTCCCAGAATTCTCAAGAGAAAGCCATGCCCATACAAAAGCCTCCAGTGACTCTCTCCAGATTGACAGGCTACACTTCACCCCTACACTCCCAGTGCTGAAATTGACATACATCAGTGACTGCCACAGCCACCTTTACTTTGGAGAACTCTAGCTGTAAGCTTTCTTAAGTTTGTGTGTTGGTGTGTATCATTATCAGGCTTTAAACTGTATCTGAGTGTTGAGCCCAGGTGGCATAGCAGATTTTAAGTTGGGCTGGTAAAGTGACCACATTTTAAGTGGGACACCATTTACCAGGGGTGGGGGTTCTTGATTAAAAATTTTGTCTATATGGAGCAACAACAATTTTCATAGAACACAAAAATAGTATTGTAATATATTTATTTTAATTTTAAACGCTACAGGACAACTGTTAAATTGTTAAAAAGTAGGATGTCTGAACACCTGAGGCCCACAACGTGAGCATTTTGAAGCCACCAGCTGTCCACGGGGAAAGGATAAGGTTATTTGCTCCTGTAAAGATTTATAGCCTTGGAAACACTACATAGGGTCACTATGAATCAGAAGCGACTTCATGGCAGGGCTTGTTTTTAATTTTTTTTAACCTGGCTATTGTAAGGCATAGGTCCCTTTCAGGGCTCGTGTGTATCCAAGGAGAACTGCCCCAGAAGGTTTTCATTGGCAGATCTCTTGGAAGTAGATCACCAAACCTTTCTTCTGAGATGCCTCTGAGTGGACTCACATCTCCAGCCTTCTGGTTAGCAACAGAGTCTTTTATCCATTTATACTACACAGAGACACCTACTGTTTGTTTTAGATCATTTTATTGGGGACTCGTACAGCTCTTATCACAATCCATCCATCCATTGTGTTAAGGACATTTGTAAATTTGTTGCCATCATCATTTTCAGAACATTAGATTTGTGAATGAATTTCCATGCATATGAGTGTACAGAAATTAAAGTGCATCTCTAATAAAATAAGATAGAATGACTGAAATAATATCAAAAAGAATATGAATAGGTGTCATTTTGTTGACACCTCCAGTTGTAAAATGAGGCACACAGAAAGGAAAATGCTCTTTTCTGGTTGTTTGTAGCCATTTGTTTATCAATACCACCATCCGCCTTGAACCGCGCTTTGTTCAAAAGCATGATTAAGGTGTGGCTGTCCTGCTGAAAATGACTTCTATAGGCATTTTGAGCTAATGTTCTCACAGAGGAAAACAAGAAGAGAGACTCGGTGTTCCATAAAGCAGTGCATATTTGTGATGCATCCCAGCCTGCATAGATTCCAGGTCATTTTGGAGGAGAGAAAAATCTTTTGCCCCACTTCTTGCTCTGTGTGATAGGACCGGACAATGACACTTTTATTAGCCGCATTCATGGCACTCAACTTTTCCCAGCAGACAGAGGAGAGGGTGCCTCATAAAAAGATCCATGATGCCTGGTTAAGCTTCTTCCAGGCGGTTTCCAATGAGCTCCTCATAAAGGCAGTGGGGAAAAAACTCGAATAAATTACATGATTGAGTTATTCTAACTGACACTTTTCTACCATTGTGCAAAAAGTTATAAATTGTCTTTTCTTTTTTTGGTACTCAGATGAGTATAGGATCAAACCAGTGGAAGAGGTCAAATACATGAAAAATGGGGCAGAAGATGAGCAGAAAATAGCAGCCAGGAACCAAGAAAATTTGGTAAGGATTGAATTTCTCCTGTAACAACGAATTTTGGTGACCCCATTGTACTAAAATCTACACTGCATGCTTAAACTGCAAAGTACATGATGAAAGGTGAGTTCTTGATATTGCTGTAGCTGTTTAACCTTGCCTGGAAGCTGCCTCATTCCTATATCCTGTTTGTCTCTGAATTAACCCTTCTTTAATCTTGATTAAGAGTGCTCGAGGGGCAATACAACCACATCATTAATGTTTTAAACAGTTCAATTCAAAGGAAGAAAACATAGAGTGAGATCAAGGTTTATGGGGGTCGTTTCCTCCTTGTTCCTTCTCTCTATCTCCTTTTAACTTTGGTCCATGTCAGGTTGAGTGGTGAAATTTTATTTTTCTGGACGTGCACTATGGTTGAGGAAAGTTGCCTTTTAAACTTGCCTTTTAAGATGGATCACTCCCCCAAGAGTATCATGTGTATGGTGTGAATGTTACTGTGGGTTTTGTGTTAGTATGAGAATTATCATCTACAACAGGAAGTCAGGAAACTCTTCCTTCATGATGATTCCATCCATACATGCATCTGAATGCTCAGCTCTTTCTTTGGAATCTTTAGCTAATCATCATCATCACCTGTTTCTTAAAAGAGGTTATAGATGGTTGAGAAGAGGAATTTCTTCAATTGGGTTGTAGCAGAATTGTTTTAATAGGTTTTTTATTTGTTTAGTTTTCTTTTTGGATTCTGTGCTTTCCTATTGGAGTACATGTATATCTTAGAAGCTTGCAATGTCATAAAACATGTTCACTCAGCATAAGTCTATTTTTTTATTATGTACTTTTTTTTGTTCTATTATGTACTTTGTTGTTGCTGTGTGTTGTGTTTTGTTTGGGAGTTTTTGCTACAGCAGAAGGAGTTGTCAGACGATTAACCAATGTTCATGAATGCTTAGGCTGTCATTTTCCATAACACAATACGAACATAATAGGCTAATTCCTGGCCTCTATTCTGGTCTGAGCATATGATCTGGAGCTTGAAATTTGGAAGTATCAACAACTGAATATTTTAGATCATTTTGAAATGAGTGAAGCTACTCAACAGAATAAAGCTTCACTTTATAAATGGGATTGGAATTTTTTGTTATTACATAGATGTACCAGTAGTGGTGATTTTTGTCTTTTTATTTTTTCACATTAGCATTAACATTTTAATATTTTTCTTTTAAAAAATAATTTTATTGGGAGCTCATATAACTCTTATCACAATCCACGCATCCACCCATTGTGTTAGGCACTTTTGTACATTTGTTGCCCTCATCATTCTCAAAACATTTTATTTATACTTGAGTCCTTGGTATCAGTTCCTCATCTCCTCCCCCCCTTATAAACTCTTGATGATTTACCAACTATTATTTTGTCACTATTTTAATTTTTTAGCGTTAGCACTTAAACTCCAGAACAAGATAGCAGAACAAAATAATAATAATTAAGATGATCAGCCTTGTGACATGCATGTTTCTTTGGGCTTTGAATGGATAAAAGGAGCCTTGCCTCTTACCTCAAGGCACTTGTATTCCACTAGACAAGGTAAGTAGCCAATGACTATAAGTGAAACAGAGTGAGAGTGATTCCAAAGGAGAACTTTGACATGCTGAATACATTCAAAGAAAGCCGTGTGTTTCATTTTGGGCATCATGACCTACTTCTTGAAAGAGATGGTGGTTCCATTGGGTCTTGAATGGGATGAGGTAGACTGTACAACTAACAGAAATGGAAAACACAATATGCATTGAATAAAAAGCAGGAGGGCTGGGGAGAAGAAGTCAGTCAGGAAGCAATAGAAAATTAGATATATTATAGAGATCCTAGCTATCCTGGAGGAGAGATGTGAAATTAATTCAGTGGAGAATAAGTAGTCTTTGAAGGCTTGTAAGTGAGGGACTGGCAGAATGAGGTTGTGCCTCAGGAAAGTTTACGTGGCAGCAGCAATTAGCTATCATGGGGCTCCGTGCCTGCAGCCTGAATGGGACAGTATCAATGACCATTCCTGCATTGTCAGTGAGGTCTGAATCAAGGTGGTGGCAGGGAAAGTAGAAAGAGGTGGGGTAAGATCGTAGAAGTAATAGGATCTGACAACTAATAAAGTATTAAAAGATGACAGCCATCAGAAGACAATGACAATCTTAGAGTTTGATTTCCTGAAAGGAAGACTGGGTGGTGGAACTGGAAATCAGTGGTGATCACACTGAAACTGTGACATCAATGAGAGAATTATGCTGGAGGTAGTGATGAAGTGGTCCTTCATGCAGAGTCATTGTTGATTCTAGTCTGCCTTGATAAAGGTCACAGCACAGTGCACACCATGGTGCTCCACCATCACTCACAATATGTGGGATCAGAGCAGCAGCAGCGCACCTGTAACCTCCAGCTTCTTCTGCCCTGTGTTCCAAAAGATGCAGAGGGGGCATTAAACACCACTCCTCCCTCTGTCTGGTAGCAGACATAAGGGCGTGGGACTTATATGGCTACCATTCAAGGTGCAATGTGAAGTAATGGTTGATTTTGAACAACCAAAGCTCTGGAACATCCATGTGCAGAAGTCTAGCAAAGGATACAAATGAGGAGCTGGGACTCAGCAGCCCTGCCAGAGACATAGGAGGTGAGGAGATCAGTGTACCATTGTTTATGAAGTGAATGGGAGCAGCTGGACTTCTGGGTGCACATTTCTATGACTTGATGGACAAACAGGAGCCCTGGTGTCCAAAACTTGTGGTTAAGCACCTGTCTGCTCGCTGAAACTTGACATTTCAAACCCACCAGCAGTTCTGTGGGGGAAAAGGTGTAGCAATCTGTTTCCATAAAGATTACTACCTTGGAAATGCTTATAGAGCAGTTCCACGCTAGCCTATAGTGGGAATTGACTTGAAGCAATACGTTTTTTGTTTATTTGTGTGTTTGCTTTTTTGACAGCAGAGCAAGGAGGTTATATCCCCAGCCTTTCTCAAAGGAGAGATAGGAAGCAAGAACTATAAAGGGGAAAAGAGTTTATTTCATTGCATTAAAATTAAATACTTACATAAAGCAGAATTTAAAAATTCAAGCAACAGTCGGGGGCTACTTATGGAAAATAAATGGCAAAGAATTAATATCTGAGATTTGTGGAAGAAGTACTTAGATATCCATAAGACTAAGATTATCCATTAGAAAAAATAGGTGAATACAGTGAGCAGATGGTTCATGGTAGAGAATATTTGGCAAAACATATAAGATGTCCCACAATGCCTTACTCCTTTTAACCCACCCACCCTCCTGAAAGATCCTTGCTAGCCTCTCTGTGAGAGATAGTGACCATGGTCAAGTCATTCCAGCCCAGCAGGCTGGCAAACCACCCTACAACACACTTGTGCCTCAGCTTCTACACTTAATGGTGTGTTTGCCACGAGTCAGGTGTCCAGGTCCCAGCCCTGTTTATACCAGTTGAATGCCATTGTGATTACATGATATAGTTTAAAATGATAATAATTACTATGTGTTCCAGAAAAACACCAATGGGAAAAGAAAGCTGTTTTCCCTGAAAATGAAATTGAATGCTTTGAAAAGTCTTGATGAAGACACATCTTTAAAAAACCCGCTGTTCGATGCACTTAGAACCTGTGCTCAGATAATTTCTCAAGGCTCTTTGCTTTCTCACTTCATTTCTGCAGTGCCCGTGAGTGTGGTTAATGCAGAAAAGATGTGGAGCCCCCTGCTAGTGGCTTCTTAAAGGAGAAGCCTTGTTCTTGCATCAAAAGATGGAAGAAGAAATGCCCATCTGCGTATAGAATAAAATAATATCATTAATGTCGATGGTCTTATGCTGGGTTCTCTAGAGAAGCAAAACCAGCAATATACATTCACACACACATACACACACACACACACACACACTCCCATAACAAGAAAGTGGTTCACACAATCATTGAAGCTTGCAGGTCAGTGTTCAGGCAGATCCCAAGTCTATGGGCAGATGTTAGACTACAGGCTTCTCTTGACTCAAATTAGTTGCAAGGGTTAATAAAGCTAGATCAGCAGATCAGATGACAGGCCACTAACAACTCCCCGTATAAGCAACCAATATTGTAGACAGTTGGTTCAAGCTCAAAGAACCAGGGGATGATAAGCCAGATGGAGACAAACAAAAAGCAAGCAGGCTTTTCAACAGAGTTCACTTGTATTGGAAGCAGGGAAGCCACACCCCCAGAGAAACTTCCTTCCCATTGATTGCAACAGGGCTGTGACCTGAATAAGGAAGGGTGTCACATCCCACCCTGATTGATCCTCTGACTGTGACTAGGTTGTTTAGGGCTTGTCAGAGGAGATTACTGCGTGTGAGCTGCCAACTCACTGAGAATCCTGGCCCCACCGAGTTAATACAAAACTTAACTCTTTCATGTGTGTCTCATTTTTCCGTCATCTTGCTTTAGCTCACAATATTATTTAATGACAAATCTATTTTATTACCATCAGAGAAATACAAATTAAAACAAAATTTCATCTCCTACCCCTTAGCTTGGGAAATTTAACTTTATGATGTTGGATTTTCGCATTATGGTAAGAAAGTACGTGTTTACATAGGGATAGTAGAGCATCTTGGAGGGCAGTTTAGCATTACAATTTATTCAAATTCATGCTTAAAGCTTAAGGATGCGCACCCATGCTTAAAGCTTAAGGATGCTTCCATGACCCAGTATGTCCACATGGTGGTGTCCACCCAAACACCTGTACACAAAGAAGCTTGCACAAAACTGTTCACCACAGCCTCATCTATAATAGCACTTGAACATAACCTACATGCTCACCAATAGGATGCTGGTACAGATATGTTAAAACCACCACCACAAATCACTGCTGAATCAAAATCAACTCAAAGTCACATAGCATGTGCCAGATCAGACCTGTGTTGTATAAGATTTTTTCAGTAAGTAGCACCTTTCAGAAATGACACACTAAATCTTTTTATTGAGGTTGCTTCCATTTGGACTCTATCCTCCAACCTTTTCATTTTGCAGCTGAAGGAATTAACTACTTACACACACACACACCCCACCCCATGGTCCCTCCTATACTAAAACCCAGTAACCATTCAGGCGATTCCTGCTCATAGTGACCCCATGAGCATCTGTGTAGAAAATCTGCACATCCACATCCACATCCCTCTGTTCCTTCAGAGGGAGAATGCCAGGATTGTAGTTCCAGGTTCTCTTCAGCAATTCAGACACCCCAAGCATCATCAGGCTTTCCTACTATTACTAGATAGTAGTTAACAAAGAATGAGTTAGACCTATAAGCACTGTCATGGAAAAGCTGTGCCAATTGTAGAAATATGTATCCTATGATGTCACTTAAGCTGGGTCTTTGTTTTTGTTTTGAACAAAGCAAAACAGCAATATGTACATGAATACATGGAAAAACCTGAACATATTTGACTCCCTCTAATATGGTGGTAGCCTAAGTGATGGACTTGTGTTCTTGTGTGCAAAAACGGGGTGGTGGTCACCCCTCTTCAGTGGGACATTGTGAAAACAGGGATGTTTCTGTAAAACAACGCTTCGTTTCTGGAAAATGCATGACTAGCTATGATTATAACAGTTAAGCTGGGTAGGAGGGAAAGATGATCAAAGAAGATGTATATCCTTAAGCTTTAAAAAAAATTTAATGAGAAAAGATGACTAATTTATGTGGGTTAAAGTGGATTTTTAATGGGATGATTTTTTCTTAAGAAGTAAAAAACCTTCAATATTGACTACTTGGGTAACTTTAATTTTAACTTTGACTCTGCTCAGAAACAGTGACTTGGCCAGGAGTGCTTCCTAGGATCCTCGGGACATAGAATTGTGTCATTTTTTCACTATCCTAAACACTCTTTTTAGCCATACTCTGATGACTGACAAGCAGATGCGGAAAAAGCAGTTAGGATGAAGATCAAGTGTCATCCAGCTTCACTTTATATAGGTTAACAGTTTTACACATAAATAATTTAGATTACTCCAGACTTGGTAGAATTTGGTCCATTATCTCTCTAAAGTAAGTGTCTAGACCAATAATGAAAAAAAAAAAAGATTTTGGTTGAGAAATCCTCTCTCTACACTAGAACACTGTCTGTCTTCCTGAATTGCATTTATCTTTTGCCAACTGTTCTCTCTTTAGGGTTACACCATCAGTTGGTGGTATTTTTTTTAATTTTGTTTTTGCACCTTTCTTCTAGACTTACATGTGTTCTAAGAGTTTTTGATCTGCTATATCGGGCAATCTTTTGAGAAATGGAAAGATTATTTTCTAGATCAGACGACATACGACAGAATGGAGGGAGGTGTAGTTCCAGCCTTATCTACAAAATCGAATCTGCCAGGAAGCACTCCTGGCCAAGTCACTGTTTCTGAGCAGAGTCAAATGGCTCCCTGACCTATTTCCAATGCACTGTATTTCCAGGAAAAGAGAACAGTCAGAAAAACTTTTTAGACATAACCAGACACTTTTTGGGACTGAGTTTCTTGGTGTAAAAGCTGGGGACTATCATCCTCAGGACATCTAGGTCAATGGGCATAAGCTAGTCCATAAAAAGTGTTCTTGATCCTGCTTTGGTATGTCGTAACTGTGCAACTTGTGAGGGGCCATCTCAGATGCAATTATTGATCTTCTCCCACGTGGGGAAAAGCAGATTGAAGAAAATAAAAGACTCTACTCATCCAAAGGACTAACGGAAGGCATGAAACAAAACTGAGACCAGAAGAACTAGATGTTGCCTGTCTAACACTATTGACAGCTTTGGCCAGGAGCACCATAGAAGATCTTGAGGAGAGTAAAAGAAAAATGTATCACGAAACTGAAAATTTATTTTAAAAGGCCCAATTTACTGAGCTGATGGAAACTGGTGGAACCCCTGACACTGTGGTCCGCAGACCACTCTCCAACTCTGACTCACTTTAGAGCCTAACCCTCAGCAGATTTACAAAGTGAACAGGAATATCCACACCCTGGAGAAACTCGCTCCTCTGAACACTCAGCTCTGTGCTATCAAAAGGACACCATTTTCCCAGAAGCAAATTCAGAAGGAGGAAGGGACCGGGAAGCTGAGTGACCAGGAAGGAGTAACCCAGAGGAGAAGTGATGACATTGCTAACATGTTTAGGGACTTACAACCATGACCATAAGCTACTCTGTGTATAAATTGCTGACGGGGAAACGGATTTGCTTTTCAAGTTCTCAACTAAACCATAGTCAGAGGTTCAAAAAGTAAAATAAAGCTTAGTACCTAAGATTAGTCACAATATCACTCTAATTATTAACTTTTACCTTCTGAGAAAACATGTGAATGAGCATTGTAAACTTTAAGATGCTAATAAAATATTCACTATAATGAGATACATGGATTTCCACACAGAGGTTCTCAAAATCAGGATACCACAAAAATCCATTTGAACTCTTCTTTTCTTTTCTTTTATTTTTTTTGGCATAACTGCTCTCGGTGGTGGGAGTAGAAGGCCCAGCCCCACTGCTGGAATTGAACCTCCGTCCCAGTGGGCCGCAGTCCCGCGCACAACCACTATGCCACCGGGGCTCAGCCCCTCTTATTTTTGACAAATACTATGAGGTTTTCCTTTCCTGTCATTCTATTGAGCAGCTAATACAATAGCAAACTTGCTTCTCTGCTTAAAGGTTGTTCCATGTGAATTTAGGAATGACTGTTTATACTTCTGTTCTCATCTTCAAATAGAAGGTCAAGTAATTATTTTTAGAACCTGGATAATGCAATAGGCCATGACTTTGTATCGTCCCGATTTCCCAAGCCATTTAAACATTCCTCTCACTAGAGAGTAGGTAAAATAAATGAACACAAATGAAGCTGAGATTACAGACAAAATGTCAAGCTATATGAAACCACCTATGCCCCAGCTTCCTTCCTCCAGGGACTGGAGGGTGGGGGGAGGAGCTTGGGTTGTTGGAGCTGAGGTGGTGGATGTGAAGGATTGTAGGGGGAGACCTGTCCCTAACTGGGAGGAGTCATTCCTGACTTGAGGTACTTCCAGAGGAAAGTAGATTTCCCCAAACTAGAGATAAAAAGTAATTCTATTAAGAAAAAAAAAACCTATTATGTAGGTCAGCACAGAATTGTATTCCAGGGAATTTTCAACGGCTGATTTTTTCCAAAGTATACCACCAGGTCTTTCTTCCAAGATACCTCTGGTTAGATTCAAATTGCCAACTTTTATGCAAGCAGCTAAAAACTTTGTCCACTTATAGCACCAGATTCTGTGGTCCCCTTCCCTCTCCTTTCACATGTGTAGTTAACAGCTCAAGTTCTTCCAGACAATGACATCCTTGACACATCTACAGGGAGGTGTCATTTCTTAAGGGAATTAAAGTGCCAGTGGACAGAGGGTTTGGGCAGTGTCATTGTTTTCTATCATGTTTGTTGTGGTTTAGATGGAAGAGGAGGGACTGATGGTAATGCTTCATTGATCTGGAAGACTTCCTTAACCCAGCTCTCATTTTTGTGTTATTTGAGCCAAGCACGTTGAAGGTCTTACAGATTATAATGGCAGTGTGGTCATTTGTTCTAGAGTAGAACAGGAGTAGGGGTTAATTCTCTAAGGATGAGAGGTTTGTTGAATTAACCCTCTAAATTTCAAGGGTTGAGCAGAAGCAGAGTTCCTGATTTAGAAATAAAAATTGTTTTGAGAATAAAATTGTGTGCACAAAATTCCTTTGTAAGCATAAAGCCCAACACGAAATGCCATTGAAATATTTTAATTGTTAAAAGTCAGCTGCTATATTTTGGTGGAAACAATGCTCTTCTATTGGTTCTATGGTGAATGCATCCTTTCCTTGAAGAGAGAATTATCATCATAGCACTTTCATAGAAAGGGTGGTGTTAAAATGTACACTCAGCTTAAACATATAGAAGGCAGTGAACCAAAGTTGAATTTTGAAGCAGCCACCGATACCCAGAGTACTATGCATTGAGGAACATGACTCAGATCCTATGTGAAATAACTGTGTCTTTATATTAATACACTGAACTGGTCTTGTTCAGATTAATACAGAGTTAGTGGCCCATGCAACTTCCCAAATAAGCTCTCATTTTGAAATACTCCATTCTTATTGTTGAGTAAGCATTGCACAAGCGCCGAAGGACTATAAGGATTGTCACAACCCATCTGTAACCCTCAGGGAGACAGATACGTACACCGTGGTTGTTGTTGGTTGTTTGGGAGTGGCCCTTGACTCTCAGGGGCCCGAGACACAACATTCTGAAGCAGTACACAATCCTGCACCATCGCTGTGATTAAATGCCCATTGGTCTTTGTGACCCTTAGGTGTGTCATTAGCTGATTTCTGGAAGCAGAGCCCTAGTTCATGTTAGTTTGTGGTGGGTGCACTGGCAGGAGTCAAACCTGACTCCCATGTGGAAGATAGGAATTCTGCCACTGAGCTCCTCTTCAACCATGCAAGTAGTGAGTCCACTACTGAGGCACCAATGGGATCTTGTGGGAGAACAAAGAACGAAAGGGTGAAATCTTAAATGAGAGAGAGGAGGAAATTGCAGAGAGACAGAGACAGGCATCAGAGCAAAAGCTTGGACAAAGCCAGGTTCTCTTTGACAAAGGAGGTTGGGGGATTTCAGACAGAAGGAACTGTACGAGCTATGCATGGAGATGTAGCATGAAAAAGGATTGGGGAGGGAAGCGGATGGAATTTGTTGTGAAATATTCTTACTTGGTTTATTTATTTTTAGCTGGCACATATAGGCTTGCTTTGCAGACAAGCATTTCCATAGCCAGTATGCAGCATTTGTAGTTATAAAAAGAACCAGTGCTTCAAACTAGTGCAGTCATGGCCAAGGAAGAAAATTCGAACAGACCTGAATTTTTCAAATGTAGGTGAAGCGGAATGATAACCAGATTTCCTAAGCCATTTAAACATTCAAATGGGAGCAATTACAAGCCAAAGCCCTGCACTGGGAGTCTTGGAAGAGATATAGTGAGCTCTTTCAGGAATCTAATTTGGGGGAATGGAATATTGCCAGGCTTGTGGTGCCCAATACACATTAGAAGTGCTTTGTCATCCGCCATCTTCGAGTAGGGTCTGTGTTGTTTCTGACTGTGCGGTTCAAGAGATGTGGTTACCATGCAACACCTCCATTGCTTTGCTTTCTGAGAGAATAAGTTTCTAACCGAGCATCCCCCCATCGGCCTGTGACTTTTCCCATTCCTTCTGTCATCCCAGTCTCTACACACTTTACAAATCCGGGTCTGTTGAAGTTTTGCTCAGCCAGGACTGAACCACTAGGAACTAGTTTGAAGCCCTGAATAGAAACAGACCTTGGCTAGATAATTTAAAGATCAAGGGTGTTGATAATGACTTCCCGTTTCCCAACTTTGTTGCAAAATGTGATTGCTATTACACATGCTTCCTCTCGGATGCAAGGTACTATCTAAAGGTTGTTGGCTGTGTTCACTCTTGAGTTCTCTTGCCCAGCATCTAGTTAACGAGTGTTACTAGGATGGAAATACCACCAGTGGACAGTCTCCCTACACAGAAACGTACTTTCTCACGGTTCAGGAGGCTAGAGGTCTGAATTCAGTGTCGACTCGGGGCCGGGGGGGGGGGGGGGGTGCTTTTCTCTCTCTGCAAGCTCTGGGGATGGATCTTGTCTCTCCAGCTAGGTAAAATTAGCTGGCACCATCTGCTTGACCTCACCCCTGCTTGATCTCTTGTTTGTCTTCATCAAGGTCCCTGCTGGCTAGAGGTTATACATCAGCCTGTTAACAGCAAGGTCAATCATTAGAGACTACCAGCTACTCTTCCTGAGAAAGCTGGGTTTCCCTACTCCAGTAAGGGATTACAGTCTTGCAAACTCACAGGAGCAGTTAGTTCTACCCTGTCCTGTGGGTGGCTCTACATTGCCATCCACTTGTTGGCATCAAGTTTGTTGGTTTTGTTTGGAATTTTGTCTTAGGCTGCTCATCTTATATTTGTGAGAGATGAATGGAAGGCATACAGCACACTGAGCCTGTTTCATGAAGCTCGCAAAGGCCACCCCTCCCCAGCTGGGATTATAACCACAGACAGAATTTATGCTGTAACACAGAGTTTGTAGGGATCGAGTTCAACACAGAATATTCAGAGAAGGACAGGTTGTAATTTGTTCCTGGGAACTTTCTCTGTTTAATTTTGGGGAATTAAAAAAAAAAAGCAAAAGAAAACACAAGACACCTTAGATTTCATGTTGGCCTCTTTGAGCAAAGAATGAAAAAATAAAAACTCAAGAGCCATCCAGTCTATGCCCACTCACAGCAACCTTTCTCCTGCAACGTAGCTGGGAGCTCCAAACTTCAGGCCCTGTGGGTCACAGTCTAAAGTGTAACTACCATGGCACCAGGACTCCCAAATAAGGAATGGTTTCTGGATCATTTGGCAAGAGGTGCAAAATCTTGGTTTGTTCCATCCAGTCATTTGAGATGTTGATTGATTTATCTCATGGAAACATGGGCATTTTAAACTCAAGTCGGCTCCGTTGTGGGCATCTGAGCGTGGCAGGGAGGGACGAGTGATGATTGTGAAGACTGCCTCAGGTCAGCACTCTGAAAACGCCAGCCCCTCCATGGAAGGAAGACAGGGCTTGTAGGGTGCTGTGAATCCCATGTGGCGGACTCATCTCCATGACAGTGAGTTTGGTTTTGAGTCTGGACCTAGTGCTCGACCGTCTCTGATAGAGTCCCCAGAACCCTCACCTGAGTCGTTTGCCTTTCTGCAAGTTGCTCATATTTCCATCTTCTTTCCTGTGTGATGCTAAAAATAAAACCAAAGCGTGTACATTTCACTCATCTGTTGGCAGCCTCACCTAAAGTTAATCGTTGATGCCTTGGAAGGGAGCATATCAAAAGGATCAATGATGTCTCCCAGAGTCTGAACTGTGGCTGAGGTCTACTTCTGGGGGTTTGAATGTGAGCAGGAGCACCCAGCCATAAAAGAAACAGAAGCTTTGCCTGTCTCATGATGATTTGTTTTTAAGAGGTGCTTTGCAATTCTGGGACCATATTCCCTACCTGTCATTCAGAAAAGATGGCAATAAATAACCAGACATAAAATATGCATATACCTTCTTTGGAGGGAGGGGAGTGTGTTGTTAAGCTTGTCAAGATTAGATCGAGATGCCATTGTAACTTTGCCTGCGTCATGTTCATGATAGCGCTAACTTAATATATTTACTTGGTGCCCTGGACCATAAGAGATGCCATATTTTTCCCTCCTTTGAAAATGGAAATGATCAATCATGACAACCAAATTTCACCAATTTAATAAACCAGTGTAGTGTTTTTGTTCATGTCATGTTACACTAGAGATTTTCATTTGCTAGCAAACTTCTGTTCTTAACTATGCCAATGGAGGGCTTGCTTAATTTGAAGCCAGAATTCCTTTCTTATACATCTTTAATGGATTTTTATAACTCAAAGCACTAAGACAAGAAGCAAAACAGGAATCTGGTTATTAAAACTAGAATACGTGGTAAGGGCTGGTCTCAGAAACAAAGCAGAGGGTTAATGCTTGAATTTGGGGTGCTCATGAACTTCTGGGTCTCCAAGATGCTAACCAGGCTTCCTTTACCTCTTCAGGATATAAGACAGACTGAACCTGAAAAGACAGGGTACACCAGCTGTGGAGAAAGAGAACAAGGCATTGCATTGCAGTCAAATGTCTCACAGCCCTTGTGATGCTTAACACCCACAGGGTGTAATTTGCTATCAAAGAAACTCTGCCTGTCAGTGGAGCAACATAAACATCACATAGCTGTTGAGTTTGGCTTTTTCCCTATTATTCTCCCATTGAATTGTATTCTCTTAAGTTACATTTTCCAATTGTAGACAGGCTAGAGAGACTAATTCGGTGACACCTATCCATGTTTAAGAAAGAGCTTTATATCAAGAAGTAATTATATATCAAGGTATCATATCCAACTCCAAAGCTAGTCTATTAGTCTCTCTTCAGATTCATGTGACCTCATACCAGTAATGCAGAATGGTGACTGGGGAAGCAGGAAGATCACAGGCTACTGCACGCAGTGTCATATGAATCCAGAGTTGGTGGAAACAGGGCAGGGCATCAACAGCTCTTAGGGTCAGTGGCAGAGTCCCAGCAAGCAGGAAGGGGAAAGGGTAGAGAGAGAGAGAGAGAGGTCCCAGTTTTCCCCACTGATAAGAAGACCACACACCCAAAAACGCATCTTTAGGTTAGGATCTGATTGATGGGTTGTATTCCACCCTACATTTTCATACATCGTCAAGTTGACATAAAATCATCTAACACAAGTGATACCTTAGGTTGCTAGAACATAGAGTATTTATTCAACTGATCTGATATTTATTGATCCCTAAACTGAAACTTCCACTTGAATGTTTATTCATAATCACTCAATATTGGCAATAACCAAGATATTCCAGCCTAGGCAGAAAGAAACACAAATGGTGTCACATGACACCGTTTCAGTATACACTGAAACATTCTTTGTAAACTAACCTAATTGATCTAAGACGCCATGAACAACATTAGGATAAATGCTGCTGTGTCAATCATAACTCATATCAATCCTGTGCACAACAGAATGAAGCACTGTCTTGCCCTCCATCATCCTCAGCCGATTATGTTTGAGTTCATTGTGGCTGTCACTGTTCAGTCCGTTTCATTGAAAGTCTTCTTCTGTGCTTTACTCAGCTTGATATCTTCTCCATGCACTAGGGCCTCCTGATAATAATACCCAAGTCAATGAGACGAGGTCTAATCATCTTTGCTTATATAAAGCATTCTGGCTATACTTCTTCCAAGGCAGATTTGTTCATTCTTCTGGCAGCCTCTGGGACACTTAATATTCTTCACCTACACCATAATTCAAATGCATCTGTTTTTCTTTGCCCTTGCCTTATTCAAATCAGCTTCAGCATGCATATGAAGTAACAGAATACCAGGATTTGGGTCAGGCACACCTCAGTCCTCAAAGTGACATTTTTGCTTTTTAATACTTCCAAGAGTTCGTTTGCAGCAGATTTGCCTAATGCAATATGTACCATATTTGTCGGACCATACGATGCACTTCCCCCCTCCTTCCCAAAAGTGGAAGGGAAATGAGGGTGCACCTTATGGCCTGAAGGTCTGAAACCCTAGGTCCCATGTGCCCGCTTACTGTCCGCTGCTGTTTGCATGCTGTAGATTGCTGTGTGTTCGGGGGAAGTCCTGCCTCCTCGAGTCTCCATGTCAGTCAGGTCACGTGATCAGCACAGTGCATGTCTCCCCTCTTTTGTTAATGAAAGTGATGATGGTTTTTAACACCACTGTTGAGTTTATGCTATTAAGTATTACAGTATTTTGCTTTCTTTTAATAAATATTTTAGTATACTGGTACTGTTTGGTTCAGGATATTTTTTGTTGTTTTCCTGCTCTTCAAACTGGCTGCATCTTATGGTCAGGTGTGTCTTGTGGTCCAAAACATATGGTAATTTAATGTCCTTTTCCCCACAGTCATTGATTGTGGATCCAAGTAAGATGAAATATTGGAAAACTCCAATATTTTCCCCTTTATCATGCTACTACTGATGGGTCTAAAGGGGATTTTTAATGTTTTTTATGTCCAGTTATAATCAATATTAAAAACTTTTATCTTTGATCTTTATCAGTAAGTGCTTGAAATCCTCTTCTGTTTTAGCAAGCAAGGCTATGCCATCTGCATATCATAGGTGGAGGAAATGGTGTGGGTGACACATTTAACCTGCTCTGGCTTCTAAGGAAAAGGAAACTCCAAATTCACACCAGCCCAAGGCCAGTGGCCATAAGGCAGAGATCAGACATATCTCCACCCTCCATCTTTGTTTATTCTATTCTGACACCAACCATCCCACTCATACCACTTCTTTGCTGGCTTCCATCACTTTGTTTTGCAGTTAACACAAAGAATGTTTCGATAATACTCACAATGATAGAGGCTGACCCCATGCTCTCAAAGAAACAGCCAACTCAAATCACTGAAATTGAGGCCAATCCGACCCCGTACAACACTATAGGGCAGAATCAAACTGCCCCTGTAGGTTTCTTAGACTGTAAATAAATACTTATGGGCACCCTCTTTCTCCCAAGGAGTGGCTGCTTATGTCTAACCACTGATCTTACAGTGAGCCATTCAACCCCCTACGCCACCAGGACCCCTCTAAATCCTGTTCAGCACACTGGCATGGAGGTGACTCTGACTCAGAGTGACCTTGTAGGACGGAGCGCCACTGCCCCTCTGTGTTTCAGGGACCATAACACTTTACAGGAGTGGCAAGTGATTTCCTGCTGAGGAGCAGCTGGTGCTTTTGAACTGCTGACCTTGCTGCTTGGTGCCCACCTATAACCACTATGCCACTAAGACTCCTCTAAGGAAGCTGACAGGTCTCAAAATGTCAAGGATACAATTATTCTCTCACAGCGCTGCTTTACAGCCAAGTGAAGAGACATGGCAGGCAGGTCCTCTGCCTCTCAACATTCATAACATAGTGATATCTTATGGTCTTTATAGATTTAAAAAAATGCCTGCTGAGGTTAATGGGAAAATAGTGTTTATTTTTAAGCTTAGAATTAGCTATTAAAACCTGGTTTATTTATTTTTAAATAAATTCTGGTGATGATTGTAATTATTTACATACCATTGGGTTGCAAGGAAAATTGACTTCCAGCTGTAACATTTTAATTTGACATCAAATTATCATAAAATGAACACAATATACTCTGTACTAGATTTCAGAGCCACTGGGTCATAGGCTTCCAGTTTTATCAACTAGTGGTGATCATATCATTTCATTGACAATGATAATATTTTTCCTATCATTTGAGTGGGTTTTTTTTTTAAGATTTTGTTTTTAACCAAGAAATTGTCCTTATCTGAATTCAAAAGATTGGCATTGAGTTCTTCCACTACAAGCAGAAGCTGTATACATCCATGTAGTGACAGTCACAGGAATTTAGGGGTCAGGTCCTGAAGTACACAAGTATTAAGTGACCAAAGGGTTTTTTTTTTTGCATAAGAAAGAGTTTTGTATACGAGAGAAATTGAATATTCAGATAACACCCCCGCCTGGCCACATCAAGGTTATAAGTCCGATAATAGCCCACATGTCCAATACCAATCCATAAATTCCTCTTCAGACTTGCACAACGCAGGCCATGACACTGAATGCAGGAAGATCACGGGCCAGTGGGTGGAAAGTCTTGTGGCTCCTGTGGAGGTGGACGTATCTCAGCACTGGCAGGGGTCTCCACGTGGCTCCTTCAGCTGCTGGACTCTGCTGTAGCTCCACATCCCTTCTCAGCAAGCAAGACTCGCAGGGAGTGAGCCAACCACAGGGTTTAACTTTGGTTGGCAAAGTTAGGAAAGATTCCTAATTTCTTTACATTGTTTAAGATGCTCTTAGTGCAAAGTGAACACTTATTACTTCTGAAAATCAGGGAAATGAAACTATACCAAAGGCCTTGACATCATAAGTTTTTACAGCTTGAGCAGAACATGACTTTTTGTTTTGGATTTTTTTTTCTTTTTTTTTTTGTGTGTGTGTATGTGTGTGTGCGCGCGCACGCGTTCAATTGATAGGAGGGAAAAGACCCAGTCACAAAATCTTCATTCCCTTAAGCATTGACTGTGGAAAGCTGGTTCTGCAAGAGGTGAAGGGTGAAATTATAAAAGCTTTGTCAACTAGGGAGGCACATCTATTCACCACATAGACAAATTGCTTTGACTTTTTAGGAACACTTTAAAAGATGCAGTAAAAGTACTGCTGTGTGACCATGCCCGTTATTAAGGAAAACAGCAAATCATTTTCAAATTTTATTGTTAGTGACAGAAAAGTTGAGTGAACCAAATGGGCCTGAGAATTGAGTGTGCTGTTGAAACACCATCCTTTCTTGTTATTGACAGGCTTTTAAAACAGATTTGCCTTTTCTTTGTTAACAAAACAAAACAAAACAAAAAAACGCAGGGTTTGGAATATAAGTAAACTTTTTGTCTTTGATAATTCAGTATGTTACCTGCCCTTGAGGTCATGGCTTCAAAACACCAAGCAGAACAAAAGATCCAGAGGTTAAAGTGATCTGCTGAAATCTATGTTAACCTCTGGCATCCTCCAGAACAGCTTTTATTTGTTATGTGAACACTGTTTTCTACTTTTATTTAACCTCTAGGTATTTTTGGAACATTGCTCAAACCCCAGAATTTTATCATTTTACTTTGGATCATTAGTGCTGAATTCTCTTTTGGGTTGACTTTGGCAGATAGTACCAACATAAATCAGGCTATTGGCATTCTGAAACAGCTAAGATCTAAATCACGCTTAATAAATGCATTTTGTTTTTGTTAAAAAACAAAACACAGAAATTGACAGTCTTATTTAAAAAGAGTTCCAAAGATCTCCATTTTCTGGACAAAAATAAAAGCACCTCTCTTAATCCATAATGTTAAGTAGAACGATTCAGAAATTAAACCTTCAGTGGAATAGATTCCAACTCATAGTGACCCTACTCTACTGGACAGACTAGAACTGCTCAAGAATGTTTCGAAGGCTGTGAATCTTTGTGGAATCAGACTGCCACTTCTTTCTCCCAGGGAGCAGCTAGAGAGCTCAAACCATTGATAGTACAGTCAACAGCTGAACATTTTAACTGCTGCTCTCCCAGGCCTCACTGTAGAATATTTCCACGGTACATTTTCAGTTCCTTAAGAAAATGACCCTCCACAAAAGAATTTGCTGATTTCACCTACCAATTAGCCACCATTTTTATTGAGTGTGGTGTTTTAATAGTGAAAAACCAAACTTCAGTCTTCCAGTTCATTCTGATGCATTGTAGTTCTATAGGACAGAGTAGAGTTGCCGCTCTGGGTTTCTGAAAATGTAAATCTTTACAGAAGCAGAAAGTCTCATCTTTTTCTCACAGAGCTACTGGTGGGCGGTGAGCAGCTCAATTCATTGCCCACTAACTAGCTTCCTTAGGGTCCTCCCAAAGAGATGCTCCCACTTGCTTCAAAGGCATCAGTTGCTTCACATAGAAGGTAAGTCCCAGTATTGGCACCCCCGCTGTTCACAACATCTTGCTGCACAAGGACCTACTCCACAATGCAGTGACACTGAACACCAATCAGTCATCGTTCTGTATGGTAAAGAGTCCAGGTGGTGCCGTGGGTTAAGCATTGTTCTGCTAACACCCAAGTCAGCAGCTCAAGCCTTCTAACTGTCCCATGGGAGAAAGATGAGGCTCTCTGCTTCCATGAAGAACCAGTTTCAATGGAGCTTTTCTACTCTGTCATAAGAGGCTATTAAAATGGACCGCATAGCAGTGAGTTTGGCTTGGGTTTGGATGGGCTGGCTGAACTCAGCTAGACAGCTACTACTTACAGTCAATTGTACACTTGCATTTAGATGCTGGCTGGGGGGGCTAGCTGCTGAGTTGGGTGGTATAGATGGCTGTTTACTATGGTTGGCAATTGATGCTGACTGTGAGACCAATTGGAGCCGTGGATACACGCCTACATGCTTCTTTCCCACGTGGCTCTCACAGCATGGTGGACTGAGCATAGTCACACTTCTGTTATATAAATAAGCCAAAGATGGACCTTGCTATTGGACCCAGTTTACTTATTTCTTCATAAAGCAAGTTTTTACACATCTAATTGTTTTTTTTTAAATACCCGCCCAATAAGCAGCCAGCTACCTGAGAAGCAACAAAGCAACAATGCTTCCTCCCCCCAACTAACATGATCCCAATTCTACCTTACAAATTCAGCTAGACCAGAGGATGTACATGGGAACAAATAAGAGCTGGAAACACAGAGATTCCAGGACACATAAATCCCTAAGGACCAATAATGAGAGTAGAGATACCAGGAGGATAAGGAAAGTTAGGGGTAGAAAGGGGGAACTGAACACAATGATCTACTTAGAACCCCTCCCTGAGGGATAGACAACAGGAATGTGGGTGAGGGGAGGCATCCTACAGTTTAAGACATGAAAAAATAATAATTTATAAATTATCAAGAGTTCATGAGGAAAAGAGTATATGGGAGAGAGAGAAAAAATGAGGAGATGATTTCAAGGGTTCAAGAGAAAGAAAATGTTTTGAGAATGATGATGGCAACAGATGTACAAATGTGCTTGACACAATGGAGGTATGTATAGATTGTGATAAGAGTTGTATGAGCCCTCAATAAAATGATTAAAGTAAATAAATAAAACCAGCCCCAATGAGCTCATTTTACCAGGGTCCAAAAGAGAAAAAATACAATTGAACCTACTGTGATAATGAAAATCCACATTTAACTAGAATTCATCACTTTTTAATGGGGAAAAACTGTGCCTACCTCTAGGCAGCCCTCTTGTCTCAAGAGTCCACTAATTAGTTAAATGTTTAGCATAGCTCAGTCACTCTTGAAGCTGGGAAATTAAATATAGTTTAGAATTCACCATGCCCTACCCTACCTCCTTTTTGCAAAAGCATCTTCGGCAACTGAGGATTTCCTCATCACAGAATTTCTCAATACTTACCTGGTCTGAGCATGAAGACAAAGAACACGTTCACTTAGCAGGTTTTTTTTTTTTTTTAATTTTGTGTCATGTCTAGGAACATCTAAGTAGAAAATGTTTACTTTCTCAAAACTAAAGAGAACAAATATTTCTATGGGAATAGAGATTCCAGTGATTATCCAGGCATTAAAGAGAGTCCAGAAAGGTCCAAAAATAAGTAGAAGAGTAGTTTAACCTTTTAAGTTGAACATTTCATTTTTGTATGAAATTCAAGAAGCACTTGGAAATTGAGAGGTCTGTCAAGTATGATGTTGGATGAGGGGAGCATGTTACAGATTGATGTCTCTTATCAGTTTCAGAGTTATTCTTAGGTGCTTTGAGACCCTTTGAGTGGAAGTGCCCCTACAGGGCTTCTTAGATGGCAACCTTTACAGATTGCTAGATTTTTCTCCCTCAAAGCCATTGGGTGAATTTGAACCACCAGTCCTTTGGGTAGCAGCTGAGTCAAAGAATATGCATCAAACCCCATTCATTCCATCATTGGATGATTCAACAAGTATTCAATAACCATAAACTGTTTGCCAGCTACAGTCCTTGGTTTGGGAATTGTGAGCGTTGCTACAGTCCTGTCCTCAGCAAGCTCAGTCTAGAAGTGTAAAACAGGCCACTGAACAGACAGTTGCCATGGGGGAAGCTGACAATTCTTAATAAGTGAGCACTCAGTATTGTGTGTATCTATCCCGAACCTTCTATAGCAAAGAAGCCTCCCAGGGGAAGTGTGGTCATTGTTTTCACATTTAGCAAAATCACATTGTGCACCAGAGCTCTGAACACCAGTAGAGAGAAATATAGACTCCTCATTCTGTGTCCTCTCTGCAAAACAAATGGTGCTCCCATGTTGGCCAGTGCTTCCTGGGGAGACCCTCCAAGTCGGAACAACATAATGAATATGGTCTTACCATGTTCTCTGAACTGTGCTTGGAAGCATAATAAAGTATAAAAAGGTCTTTGATTTTGTGAAATTCACAAGTAAAGGAAACAGACTGATTTTTATATATACTGTTATTTAGAAGATCCAAAGATATAGGAACAATTTGTTACACTTCAGGAATTACACAGTAAGTGGGATTTTGAGGACTGAAGAAGAGTTTTGATAAAGTTTAGGTAAGGAGTAGCAGAAGCAGAGATCTGGGCCTTAAAAGAGTATATGGTGTTTACAGGGACCTTTCCATGTTGTCGTGTGAGGACAGTGTAGGTGAGATTTGGGTTCTGAAGGGCTTCGCTAACAAAATTGGATGCACTATCTGGTAGGGGCAAGGCACCTGACTCAGAATTCAGACTTATGTTGAAATCCTGGCTCTCTCACTCACTATCAAGTTATTTTCCCTCTCTGAGCCTGAGTGTCCTAAGGATAGGTTCAAAGTACTTACGTGTTAGCCCGGGTAGACTAGAGAAACAAATTCATAAGCATGAATATGGATATAAGGGAAAGGTTTATATACAAGAGGAATGGAACACTGAGAAAGCATCCCAACCCAGTCCAGTCCAAGGTCATAAGTCCCATATTAGCCCATACCAGTCTATAAAGTCTCCTTCCGACTCATGCATGAAGCATGTGCAATGATACCAATACAATTATAGGCCAGTGGGTTCAGAGTCTTGTGTATCCAGCAGCAGTAGAAGCATCCTGGCGCTGGCAAGGGTCTCCTCAATTCCAGGACTCTGGGTCCATCAGCAGTATCCATTGGCGGTAGAAGCCTCTCAGTGCTGGCAGGAGTCTCTGTGGCTTTTCTAGCTTCAGAGGTCTGGTTCCATCAGGGTAAGCCCATGTGGTTTCTTCTCCGGCTCCTCCAGGTTCCAGGACTCAGCATCTATCAGCATGCTACCATCTTGTCTTGTCGGTAGACCGACTCCCAGAGACTGAATCTATAGTCTCTCACCTCCACAGGGAAATATCATGAGATTTCCCAGAATTCTCAGAGAAGGCCATGCCCACACAAAGGTCTCATTGGCTATCTCCAGATTGACAGGCTAGACTCCACCCCTACACTCCCAATCGTGAAATTGACACACGAGTACATGACTGCCACAACTTACTTGCAGGATCGCTACAAAAGCTAGATTAGCACAAAGCTGGCCACAAGTAAACACTCAATAACTGTTAGCAGTTGCTACTGCTGCTAATTTTATTCCGGAGATATTAGGAAATTATTCAAAGTTACTGTTGTCATATTATTGTGGCTATAGAATATGAAGCCTGTTTGTGCATCATCAGATGTTTTAATGGTCGTTATTAGTTGCCGGGGAATCAGTTATGACTCATGGTGATCCCATGTGTTCCTTTGGAAGCAGATTGCCAGTCCTGTCTTCTTAGGCACCTATAAAACCTGGTGGACAAGTGCATATCCACAAAATGAGTTAATATTTGGAAAGTACTCAGAGTATCACCAGCTACATAGTAAATGCTTTTTACGTTTAATAAACGAACGCATTTAATTAAATAAATTCACTAAGAAATAGAAATGTATAATTTTCATGTTTTACAGGCATTGGGGTAAAATTCAGAGAAATTAAACTATCAGATTGAGGTAGTAGAGTTATGAATGTGTGGACATAATATGCAACATGTCCCTCTTCTATTATGATGCAGTAACTCATTTTGTGTCATAGCAGCTAGATCTTAAAGGAAAAGACATGCTAGCTCAATCATTCTGGCACATTTTTCACTTTTGTGAATTTTTTGTGAGATTGTTTCTCTGTTTGCTCAGGATTCAAGTAATCATTTTTGTAGATTTATCATCTTATCATCTCATAGTCTAGTCTTTCCTGAGCAATACATCATTTCCCATTTTCCTTTATAGTCATCATGTTAAATTTTAATATGTACCTGTACATCAAATGGATTTCCCTTAGCTGCTATCCTGCCGTTGGGTCTTTGTAAGAGTGACATTTGTAAAAACTGACCTCGTTTGACTTCAGCAAGGGCAAGAGAGGATGACCAGCAACATCCGCCCAACGCTGATTGCCTGAGATCAAGCTCAGGCACGCCTGGTCTCTCCACTTCTAAGACCAGCTATCCCTCAACATGGCACTCTCCACATCTCTGTCACATTTGGCAATTCATTGCACTGGCCACACGAAACTCACAGACTATACTCATGATTATGGAGTTATAAGGGAAATAACTGTTTACAGTTTAGGATCAAGGTTGGCTTAGGATTCAGTTCTTTTATTAAGGCAGTTGCTTGTCTGCCTATAGTCAAGCTCCTCCCTAGTTCCCTGAGAACCAGATTGGCCTCTGCTCAGGCAAATATTACAAAGTCTGGTTAGCTCCCCAGTAAGTATCTGCAGGCACCCTATTCTGCCACAGAGCCTGTCCCCTGAAGGCATTATGCACCTCGGGTTGGCAAATCTATCACAACTGCCCTCCTCAGAGGCTAGGAATGCTACTGTGCCATCTCCAGTCTCAGCACTTTCTCTTTATCTCCTGACTTGAGAAGGCTGTCAGTGCCAAGACCCAGGGCCCACTCCCGGCTTATCTCCTTTTGTTGTTGTTGTTGTTGTTTTGTGGGCATCACTGCCTCTGGTAGTCGTGGGCGCTACCCAGCCGCCACTGGATTTGAACCGCCAAACCTGCGGGCTGCAGTTCCATACTTAACCACTTACACCACCAGGGCTCAGCCCCCCGGCTTATCTTCTTGGTGGCACAGAACACCTTTTGAATTGCTCATTTTAAGCCTAACCAGATGAAAACTAACCATTCCCCTTGTTAGTCTTCCATGCATTTTATTTGCATGGCCCTACCCCACAAAAGTGCCATGACCTTATTTGCCTTATTTGAAAACTGTCCAATTACTTAGTGGGCCATAAGAACCTCATTTGCATAAGCTCACTCTTTCATTTGGTGGGAGTTGCAGGATTGTGACTAGAAAAACTATATAGCTCTCAGAGCCTTCCTGCTGTCGCATTCGGACCTCACTGCTCCCACCTCCGGGGCACATTCCATCTTTCGCAGCCTGAGAGCCGCAAAGACCCACATCGGAGCTCACGCTGTTGCCCTGCACACCCGAGGCCAGCAAAAAAAAAAAAAAAAAAAATGGGGTGGGGGGGATAATAATAATAAAATAAATTTTCACTATGAGGGAAATCGTGCACATCCAGGCTGGTCAGTGTGGTAACCATCTGGTAACCAGATGGGGGCCAAGTTCTGGGAGGTGATCAGTGATGAGCACGGCATCAACCCCACTGGCACCTACCACAAGTTCAGCGACCTACAGCTAGACAGCATCTCCGTGTACTACAACGAAGCCACCGGTGGCAAATATGTCCCTCGTGCCATCTTGGTGGACCTAGAACCTGGAACCATGGACTCTGTTTGCTCAGGTCCTTTTGGCAAGATTTGCAGACCAGACAACTTTGTTTTTGGTCAATCTGGGGTAGGCAACAATTGGGCCAAGGGCCACTACACAGATGGTGCTGAGCTGGTTGACTTTGTCTTGGATGTGATGTGGAAGGAGGCCGAAAGCTGTGACTGCCTGCAGGGCTTCCAGCACCATCTCAGGAATGGGTACGTTGCTCATTAGCCAGATCTGTGAAGAGTACCCCAACCGCATCATGAACACCTTCAGTGTGGTGCCCTGCGTCAAAGTCTCCAACACAGTGGTGGAGCCCTACAACGCCACCCTCTCTGTCCACCAGCTGGTTGAGAATACTGACGAGACCTACTGCATCGACAATGAGGCCCTGTATGATATCTGCTTCCGTACGCTGAAGTTGCCCACGCCCACCTACGGAGACCTGAACCACCTGGTCTCAGCCATCATGAGTGGGGTCACCACCTGCCGCCGCTTCCCCGGCTAGCTTAATGTAGACCTCCGCAAATTGGCCGTAAACATGGTGCCCATCCCACGTCTCCACTTCTTCATGCCCGGCTTTGCCCCCCTCACTAGCTGTGGAAGCTGGCAGTACCGGGCCCTGACCGTGCCTGAGCTCACCCAACAGGTCTTTGATGCCAAGAACATGATGGCCGCCTGTGACCCCCGCCACGGCCGCTACCTCACAGTGGCTGCTGTCTTCCGAGGGCGGATGGCCATGAAGGAGGTGGGCGAGTAGATACCCAACGCGCAGAACAAGCACAGCAGCTACTTCGTGGAGTGGATCCCCAACAACGTCAAGACGGCCGTGTGCGACATCCCGCCCTGAGGCCTCAAGATGGCAGTCACGTTTATCGGCAACAGCATGGCCATCCAGGAGCTGTTCAATCGCATCTCGGAGCAGTTCACAGCCATGTTCCGGCGCGAGGCCTTCCTGCACTGGTACACGGGCAAGGGCATGGACGAGATGGAGTTCACCGAGGCCGAGAGCAACATGAACGACCTCGTCTCCGAGTACCAGCAGTACCAGGACGCCACCGCCGAAGAGGAGGAGGATTTTGGAGAGGAGGATTTATGAGAGGAGGCCGAAGAGGAGGCCTAAGGCAGAGTCCCAGCAGCTCAAGGCTTCTGAGCTCCCTCAGCCTTCTTCCTCAGTGACCCTTTTCCTGTCCCTCAGAATTTGCATTTTCTGCCTCACCTTTTTTTCCTCTTTCCCCCTGGAGGGGGGTCCTGGAACAGTGCCTGGCATTCAATAAACACCTGTTATTTGTTTTTAAAAAAGAAAAGAAAAGCTATATAAAACCATACACCATACCCTGAACTGTTGTTATTTTATTATTATTATTATTATTATATAAAGTAGTATATATTGCTTATGTAAGCATTTCCTAATAACCATTTTCTGCGGTTGATTTACTTCTTTAAGTAAGAGTCCAGGTGTTGAATCATTGAGTTAATGGCTAGTAATAAGTTTATTGTTTTGATATACATTGCCTGGTACGTTCCACTAGTAGTGTCTGGAAACTGCCAATTTCAATACTGTGTAAAAAGCCAAGAAAGATGGTCTCTTCAGCCAGGAGCACTTGATTTTTTAAAACAGTTGCTGAATTAGCTAAGAATAAAGATAGTACCTTGGTGCTATTTTATTTTTACATGCTTTGATTATTAGTTACAATCTTGAAAATGAATTGTCATCTTATGTGATACCTACTTTTTGCTGTCATTCTAATATATATAAAAATTTTTTGAGTATCTGTTCATTACCAGATAGTATCCTATAAGCTAAGAAGCCCTTGTGGCATAGTGGTTATGCATAGGGCTGCTAACTAACTACAAGGTCACCTGCTCAAATGTACCAGTCACTCCAGGGGAGAAAGATGAGGTTTTCTGCTTCCTTAAAGAGTTACGACTTGTGAAACGCTCAGGGCCAGTTCTACTCTGTCCTATACAGAGTATCAGCACTGCATGTTTTGGAAATAAAAGTAAAGTGAAGTTCATGGAATAATGGAATGAAAAGGTAATGTAATTTTTTCATAAGCTTTTCAAAGTCCTTGTGTGTTTCTGGAGAAACAAAACCAGTGGCGTTCACGTAAAAACAGTGGCGTTCATGTAAGAACTTTATATCAAGAAGTAATTGTATATCAAAAAGATGTCCCAGCTGCAGTCCAACTCAGACCTAGATAGCCCAAGGTCAGGACACAGGAAGGTGAAGCTGGAAGCAGGAGATTCACGAGTCAGTGAGTACAAGAGTCAAGTGGGTTCAAGGCCGGTGGGAGGATGGCAGGACTCAGCAACTCAGAGGTTGGCTCAGAGGGCTGGCGGCTCACATGGGGTCACCCATTGTCTATACATCATGGGGTCCCAGCATGTGGGAAGGTGTAGGTCATAAAAGAGAAGTTCCCCAGCTTCTCTTATCAAAGGCCACACCTCATCAGACTGTGGTCTGCTGGCAGGTTGATGGTATTGCTAGTCAGTAAGTCTCCTGCTCTCAAGGGATGATCTTGCTCTCCTGTGTTGAAAGGGCAATCGATTCTGATGGTGCTGCCAATGCGTTTCAATATCAGTGCCTTCTCTTTTAGAGCATTTGTGGTAGTTACATAATCTACTGTCAATTTGAATGGATTGTGAGTAAAGGGGTGGAGTCTGACCTGTCCATCAAGATATAACCAATGAGGTCTCTGGGTGGCCTGGGAAATCCTGATTTTTATCCTTGGGAGTAAGAGACCTTTCTCTCTCTCCTGAGTTTCTGTGAGACATCCCTGAGGAGAAGCCTCAGTAACCAACCCTAATACAGCCACAACTCTGGACCTGGAGAAGCCTTGTGGAGACTTGCCAGCACAGAGATGTATACACCACTGGATCCAAAGATATTCTACCCACTGCCCTGTGATCGTCCTGCATTCGGCATCATTGCTTGCTTTTCATGAGTCTGAAAAGAACTTACAGATTGGTATCAGACTTCTGGGCTAATATCAGACTTACAGACTTGGACTGGACTGGGTTGGAATGCTTTCTTAATGTACACTTGCCCTTTATATAAAACTCTCTATATACACATCTGAGTTTCCATGAATTTGTTTCTCCAGTCTACCCGGACTCACGCAGCGTTCCTCTGGCATTGGGGGCCGCAATGTCACTTTCGTAGGGGTGGTAGTATGTGGATATGGAGCTCCTCCTTGCAGCCTTTTAAATATTCTGTAGACTTCACATCCACCAACCCCTTTATTCCTCTTCTACTGTGTCTTTTGTTAAACTTGACTCTTACAGCAAGACAGTCTAAAGCTGTCCTAGACTCCCTAGTGTCCGAATCTGGTTTTACTGGCTTGAGATTTTAGTATATGTGCCACTGAAACAAGCACCTGGCTTGAGATTTAAGAATAATTCAGTTTGTCTTCATGTCTGAAAGAGGGACACACCTTAGTAGGTTTTGTTTTGTGTTGTTCTGTTTCTGCTTTAAAATATTACCAAGAGAATATTTCCAGTCTCCAACCCACAGGTTTTTGCATTTGGCTCTGGAATATGTTCTGGAAACTTCTCTACCCTTAGTTATTCTATTCCCATTGCTAACAGCTTACTGATCCAAGCTCTGTTTTCTATATCTGCCATCTTCTCTCACGTGTTTTTCCCCCACATGATTTTTTCAACATTGTCTATACATCTCTAAAATCAACAGCATGGATTTAATTGTTTGCTCCATGCAGTGAAGATTTTTGCCACCACCAAGCCTCTATCCTAAAATGCTTCTGGGTCTATTCTTGTGTTCTCACAGAGAAATGTCTTTTATTTCTCTGGGGATGAACTGCAGCTGTTTCCTGAAACATCCTTATGCTGTGTGCAAAGTTTATTTCAAGGGGTTATAATTGCTTACAGGATCTTCCAAATTTTTCATTTTTCTTTTGGACTGCATCACTTTCTCTTTGAGGACAGATTCTCCTTTCTCTCTCTTCACACACACACACACGCACAGTCACACACACATCTCTTTCTTATTCTATCTCACAAATTTAGGGAGTGTATAGTGGGCTTTGAATTCCATTTCCTCCAGTTGGGGAGTTTCGGCATGAATTGGACAGAAACTCTCTTCAGTCACTGCTTGCCACCCTGTTGCCGTCAGCAGTGCTCTTTCTAGAGCTGTAGATTAGACCCCAGGATGGTGGTCTCTCACCCCAGTCGTGTGCCCACTGACAGTGCTGAGCTTCTCAAACAGCGTAGAAGCATTTTTCTTAAAATTATGATATTGGTGTGGTCAATGGAATTCTTTAAAAAAAACTTTTAAGTATTTTGAATTTACTTAAGTTTTATACATACTGTGACTGTTTGGGGTTTGTGTGTGTTGTTGATGAAGAGCCCCTGCTGGCCCTGTGGGTTCGGTGTTGGGCTTTTAACCCCAAAGTTTGTGGTTCAAATCCACCAGCTGCTCCATGGGAGCCAGGTGAGACGCTCTGCTCCCACAGAGATGCACAGCCTTGGGAACCCCCAGAGGAACCCTGGGAGCACTTCTACTTGCTGGCCCTGGTTTGGGGGGGGGGTGGTTTCTGATGTGGGTGTGATCAATCTTGGTGTTCATGGACTGTGCATGGGGTTGCTAGCTCTAAGATCAGCAGCTTGATTCCACCAGTCACGGAGTGGGAGAAAGCCGAGGCTTTACATGCCCATAAAGATTTCCATTCTGAGAAACTGCAAAGGGCAGTTCTCCTCCGAAGTTGGGTCACTGTGAGTTGGAATCGGCTCAGTGGCAGTCAGTTTTGTTTGGGGAGAGAACATATTCCCTTCCCAGTGTGAGTTTCAGTGGTGCATGAGCCAGCCGAGAGCCTGCATGGCAAGACAGCAAGGGAAAGTCAACGGGGCAGTGCTGTGAGTCCGGATCTCACGCCTTGAACCCATGTAACCCTAAAAACCAAAACACACTCTGCCATCCAGTCGATTGTGACTCAGGGGCACTGGGCGGGACAGAGTAGAACGGGCCCAGCGGGTTCCCAAGCTTTCGCTGAAGCAGACTGCCTCTTCTTCCTTTCACCATGCAGCTGGGGGCTTCGAAGGACATCATAGTGGGTGAAGTAGAAACACCGAGAAGAGGGAGGCCCTGGAGAAGATGCATTGACACTGTGACTGCGCCCATGGTTCCCCATAGGGCCAATCCTTGGCATGGTGCAGGACCCGGGTGTGTTTCATGCTGATGTGTGTCTGTCGCTATGGCACCCAGCAATAACAACAACCTCCCCAAACGCTGCGCAGATTAGAAACAGTGGGCACTTAGCAAGCCGCGGGCAAAGGCAGGTTAGATGGTGGCTGCTACTATTATTAGCATCATATTCCAAGTGTCCGGGAAAGGAGGCAGGGCTGTGATTATGTAGATATGAGTCAAAGATGGGGCGACCTGAGACGCCAAGGTCACAGTCATTGTGAGGGACGTGATGTTATTGGAATGTAACAAACAAACATCCTGCTGTGCCGTCTTGGGCAGCTTCCTGGGCTTTGGAGGCCCGCGGTCTGTCTTCATCTCTCAAACGAAAGGGTCACAGAGCCAGGATCAGTTACCTTCCACCCTGCCACCCCTTCCATCCCTGGCAGGTCGATATGCTTCTTGCCACAACCCTGGGCATTGAAGTCATTTTGCTTTTGTTTTGCAATGTGTATCTATGTCATGCTAACTAGCTGCCACCTATCCAATCGTTTCTGACTCCTAGTGATTTCATGTGTGTTAGAATAACACTTTGTAAGATTTTTTTTCTGTTAAAATCATTTTATGGGGAACTCATCCAATTCTTATCATGATCAATATATACACCAATTGTAAGCAGTCCACATTTGCACATTTGTTGCCATTGTCATTCTCAAAACATCCTCCTTTCCCTGGTATCAGCTTCCCATATTTCCCCTCCCTCCCCACCCCCCTCCTCCTGAATCCTTAATAATTTACAAAATTATCATTATTTCGTCATATTGTCCACTGTCCGATGTGTCCCTTCACCCACTTCCCTGTTGTCTGTATCCCAGGGAGGAGGGTATATGTAGATCCCTGCAATTGTTTCCCCCTTTCTAGTCCACCTTTCTTCCACCCTCCTGGTATCACCACTCTCACCACTGGTCCTGAAGGGATCATCTGTCCTGAATTCCCCATGTTTCTGGATCCTATCTGTACCAGTGTACATCCCCTGGTTTAGCTGGATTTGTAAAATAGAATTGGGATCCTGATAGTGGGTGGGAGGAAGCATTTGAGAACTAGAGGAAAGTAATATATTACATTGTTGCTACACTGCACCTGGACTGATTCATCTCCTCCCTGCCACCCCTCTGTAAGGGGATGTCACTTCACCTACTGATGGGCTTTGGGTCCCCAATCTGCACTCCCCCTCATTTATAATGATATAATTTTTAGTTCTTTGATGCCTGAATTTTGCAAGTAGATCAGCAGTTTTTATTATTTAATCATAGGGAGAAAAGTCCCTGGGAGGCCCAAACCATTTCCACTCTTCTACTGGCCAAATGGTTTGTGATGGGAGCCTGTCCAGCAGCACCATTGCTGCCCGTAAGAGTTTTAGTGGCTCATCCCTCAGAAGGGGACAGTCTTGTTGCTCCTCCTGCACTCTGTCTAGGTGATATGAAGGAGGTGGATTGACACAGTGGCTGCCACGATGGGTTCATACCTAAGAACAATTGTGCGGACGGATGGCAGCGGGTCAGGCAGTGTTTCCTTCTGCTGTACGCAGGGTCGCTCTGAGTCGGAACTGGCTCTAATAAGGACAGCAGCAGTGCCGCAGGAGGAGAGCCCCATGATCTGTTTCTGAAGGGCACAGGCTGCAAAGAGCCCTATGCCACAGACAGACACGGAATCCCATGAGTCAAAGGAACTCCATCATAGTAGGTGTTGGGGGTTCTTCAATTATAAGGACAAAACTGCCAGGCCTTTCTTCTGTGCTGCTAGGGAGATTCCAGCAGCCAACGGCAGGCCCTCTGATGGTGATTTCCTGTTGTGCCTGGAAGCCTCAGGAGGGTCAGCCACCATGTCACCGCTCTCCAGCCTCAAGGTACTAGCCATCCACCTTCCCTCCTGGAACCTGCACCCCAGCCATTCTCCTGCCTTCCTGTGTCCCTCTTCCCTGGGCTCTTCTGAATTTTCTGCTAGCCTCAGCAGAAATCCCTGCCCCTGGGAAGCAGTCTCCAACCCCTCCCATCCTCCGCTCTGCTGCATGGGATGCTGTACTGCTTGATAACCTATCATAATGATAAGTACAGTTCCCAGTCTCACCATTTGCTTTAGGCCACACCTGTCTATTCTTGGCTGTTTGAGCCCAGCATTCCCACCTAACCTACTTCCTGGCCTGCCATAAGCAGAAAATAAATATTTGTGGGAGGAATGAAAGAATGGATTTCATCTTTAGCATAATACAAAAGGAAGCAAAGTCTTTGATTGGCAACACTTGCTATAGGTCCAAGGTTTAGATGAAATGCTATGTTTGATATATATATATATATACTGATGTGATTTTTTGGCATATTCTTTCATAGGGAAAAAAATTAAAATTAAAATATATCCAGTCAAACAGAAATATCCTGAACCTTGCTCAACACCAAAAAAATATAAAAAACAAACAAACAAACAAACAAACTGCCATCAAACTGGTTGCAACTAATGACCACCCTTTGTGTTTCAGGGCAGAACTGCCCTCCCTGGGGTTTTCAGCAGAGTGTATTACATGGTGAGCTGCTAACTGCAAGGTCAGCGGTTTGAAACCACCAAACACTCCTAGGAAGAAAAGTGAGAGTTTCTATTCCTGTGAAGATTTAAAAGCTCAGAAAGCCACAGGGTAGTTCACACTTGATTGTGTTAGGTGGGGTTAACAAGAGAGACCAATCAAGAGATACTTTTGTGTGTATAAGAGTTTTATATCAAAGAGCAATTGTTTATTGATAAAACATTCCAGACAAGTCCAGCTCAAGTCCATTAAGTGTGATATTAGCCGATACATCCCATAATAGTCCATATATTCCTCTCCAGACTCACACAGCACATGCAATGATGCTGAATGTAGGACGATCACAAATGAAAATTCTTGTGGATCCAGTGCTGGTGGAAATATCTTGGCATTGGTGGCGGTCTCCACCTCGGTCCTCCAGTTCTTAGAGTGTCTCAACAGCTGGAGAGTGAAGCAGAGACAGAGAGTGGCCTACCTTCCTGGAGAAAGAGAGGAAGTTCCCAGAATCATGAGAAGGCCATGCCCAAAAGGAGGCATCATCTGGCTGTGACCTGATTGACATACTAAGCCCCATCCCTTCACTCTTAATATCCTCACATTGCCATGAGCCTATGTAGCTACCACACTGACCCACAGCGTTGCTACGAGTCAGAATTGACTCGATGGCCATGAGTTTAGGTTTCTTTGGCTTTGTTTTCATTTTTCAGAAGTAAATTGCCAGGCCTTTCTTCTGATGCACCTTAGGGTCGATTTGAACTGCTGGACTTTCAGTTACGAGTCAGTTGCTGAACCATTTGCACTACTCAGGGACACTTGCTCAACACACACAAGCACACACACACTGCTGCCCTCAAGTCAATTGGCACTTACTGTGACCCTACAGGACCTAGTAGAACTGCCCCCACTGGATTTTCAAGGCTGTAACTCTTTACAGAAGCAGGCTGCCTCATCTCTGTGAAGGAGTCACTGGTGGTTTTGAACTGCCTTTCTTTGGTTAGCAGAAGATCAGCAGTGGGTGGCTAGCGGGTGTATCACCAAACCCAAAGCAAACCCATATCATAGCTACCCTATGGGATAAAGTAGAATGCCTCCATAAGGTGTGAGATTGTAAATTTCATCTTCACAATCTTTACAAAGCCTTACTTACCTTCAGTATAGCAATCCAACACATAAGACTCCGGAGACTCACGGAAAATGAGGGTGCCACCCGATGTCACAGGGGTATAGCATGCTACTGGAACCTCATATTCACTGTTCAGGGTATGTCAAGGCCTTAGAGATGCACCCACCCTTTCCCCAGTCCCCCAGGACTGCAGTCGGTGGACAGAGTGACGTTCAGCTGGTGGTTCTGTGCCCCAGGGAAGTCGTGTGGGATCCCCCTCAGGGGGGCATGCTCACCTGTCAGCAGAGTCTCCAAGGTTTCTTTGGGTCTCCAACTCTTCCTACTGTGCCTGGTTCACAGTTCCTCCCCCCAAAAAAGAACTCAACTCCAGTGAGAAGTGTTTCCTTTTCTTTTTTCTTCTATCGTAATGGGACCTTTGATTTTGCATGCCATTGTAGGTTTCTGGAGCACTGTTTCAGCCTTACACACTGCATGGTGGGCACAGCCCACATTGTCATCTCCATTTGAAACTAATTTTAAAGGGGAAACGAAAAGCTCCAAGGGGGTGTGCATTGCCAGCGACCACCCGAGATTTCCTTTGGAAGGAAGTGGGATTTAGATTTTCATTTTATACATTTAAAGCGTGGTAGAGCTGAGCTTCACAACTTGGCCTTCTGGTTTCCAGAAAGAATTCTGTGGTGCCCGAAATGTCTTTGTGTCTTTCTGTTTCGGTGTTAACAGCTGGGACAAGGAGACACGATTATGAATTATAATGTATTTTTCACACTTACTTGTCTGGCTTTTTTCCCCTTCCATTGCCATGCACAATTAGGGATGCTTGCCTTTTTTCTTCCCTCTCCCATTCCAGCAATTACTCAGTAAGCATGTATGGAACATCTCCTGTGTGCTAAGGGCTGTTCAAGGTGCTGGAGATAAAATCAGAACTTGGCCCCTGCTGTTGTGATGTTTATAACTTAGGAGGGAGCTGTGACTTCATTCAGAATGGAAATGCAGTTAAACATGTGATATTGCAGAGGGAGGAGAGCCTAGGACATCGTTTCCCAGACTTACTTGGCCTTTTCAGGAAGAAACAATTTTATAAAAAAAACAACTACTAAGCACACCCCCTGGCAAAAAAAAACAAGACAAAAAAACCCAAACCCAACACTTTCGTACTATGTGTAGCCCACAGCTCTACATGTGCAGGTATCTGCTTTTGTAGCCAGCCCCTACGGGTTCCTATCCTCACCCCCCACCCCGGTGTTTCCACCCACTTTGGGAAACACGAGTCTCAGAGGCAGTCACTTATAAGTGGGGTTAAGAGAAGGACAGGCAGAAAGAGTACTTCCTAGAGGAGAGAAGTAGAAAACCAGGGTGACAGGGAAAGTCCCTGAGAAGAACAAAACATCGTCCCAGGTGGACTTGGTCTAGAGGAACAGTGGGGGGAGGTGAGCCTGGAGAGTCAGCATGGGGACATGTTTTGAATGTCTTTTGATGTCATGGGCCCCAGAATCGACACAAAGCCCCACACAAACAAGAACACTGCCAACAAGGGGATGCCAACTCAGAGGCCCACCAGGCAAGGGAAGAACTGCCCTGGAGGCTTTTCAAGGTTGTGACCATTTCTGGAAGTAGAAAACACTGTCTTTCTCCTGGAGAGGGGCTGGTGTGTTCCCAGGATTGACCCTGTGGGTGGCAGGCCAACTCATAAACACTGTGCCCCCCGTAGCCCATGACCCGAGCCAAGGGGTAAACGCTCTCAAGATAGCAAGGAGCGTTACTCAGCATTATTTAAAGTGGGTTTGTGACCTTCAGTTTTACAGGTCCACAACCTGCGTACATGGGCTTCCTCCTGGCAGGTCTCAGTTCCAGACTGAAGAACTGGAAATGCGTTGAGGCAAAGACACAGTCAGCACCTAGGGTAGGAAGGAGAGTGAGGCCAAGCCATATAAGCAATCACCTCTATTGTCTGTCAAAATGCCCAGGACCGTTGGCACAGAGACTCTGCCTGCATCGAGTCGAACCCAACGGCCTGGGACCCTGACGGTTGCTCCACTGACGTTTTTCATGCCAGTCCTCTGAACAAGAAGGTGCCAGGTGGTGTCTCGAGCCATTCCACCCTCACAGTAAAACTTCCACTTTCATCTGCAGTGCAGGCCCCCAACGTAGGACTTCAGGAACTGTGTTCTGAGACTGTTGTCCTAACGTTTGGGTATTTCTTCAGCTAGCAGTCTTCAGAATTTCCCTCTGGCTTTGAAGCCTGACAATCGACATGAATGAAATCTTTTCCATTCATAAGACATGCTGGTCCCTTACAAAACCTGCAGTGAAGCAGACCTGACTGTTGAGTTCTGCCCCCACCCCCACCTCCTGCTAAGTGTAGCATTAAATGAGAAGGAATTGCTAGAAACTTCATTGTTCTAGCCATTCATGGGAGAGACGAGTGAGTAACTTTGCAACATGATAGTGCATGATATCTAGCGGAGTTAGCAATGTGAACCTAGACACATCTTTTCATTTCTCTGGCCTCAGTTTCTTCAACTGAAAACAAATGCGAACCAGGAGATACGATGTCTCGGTTGTCTAGAGCTGATAAAACCAACACCGTAAGCAGGTGGTGGGAGCAAACACTTGTTTTCTCAGAGTTCAGGAGGCTCAAAGTCTGACTCCAAGTACCCACTTTAAGAAAGGCTTGCTGCATCCCGTTTGAACAAGGTCCTTGTTTCTTTCAGCTTCTCTACTCCTAAGTTAAGGATCTCTGGTGACCTAGTGCATTACTCATTGGGCCAATAACCACAAGGTGAGCAGTTTGAACATACCAGCCTCTCCTTGGGAAAAAAAAAGATGAGTCTTCTGCTCCTGTGAAGAATCAGTATCTCAGGAACCCAGAGGAGCAGTTCTGCCCTGTCCTGTGGGGTCACTATGAGTCAGAATGGGCTCCATGCCTAGGTGCTTGGCAGGGTTCCTCCTATGGGCCTTGGTTGTCCTGTGACATGTGCTGTCCCCCCTGTGTGTCTGCCTTATTGCTTTATCTGCTCTTCTCCTTTAAGAACCATTTGTTTGTGCTCAAGGTTACAACAGCGTCTGAGGGCCTTCTAGTTTAAAATAAGTAATAGCAAGCAGAAGCCCCAGGTCAGTGGTCCCTCCTCTGTCGGTAGGAAGATAGGGGCAGCAGAAGGAAGTTTCTGGAGGGCCTGGTTTGGTAACACCCTTGAGCATTCTCTGCATGTGTGAAAAATGGACTGTTTCTGCTCAAAAAGGGAAAACAAGTAAGAAATGATTTGTTCCACCGCCTTTTTTACCCTTGCACTAAACAGGAAATCTATTAAATGGGTTCTTCATTTCTTCTCACTACTTTAACATCTAAGGGTTGTTTTCCATCAAAGGGAGACCCAACGTTACTTCCTGTTGGAGAATTACTAATTCTCTCCCTTGCCTGCCCTAGGATATGATAATTTATAACCGGGGGTGTTGTAAAGGCAGACGTGTGTTGTGTCTGATGTTTGCATCAGATACAGTTACATGTTCTATAAAGGGACAAAGTCCTGTATATGTCTTTTTAAAAGTGGGTGAGTCCCTGAACTAAGTTTCTTTCCTTGTGGTACATAAAGACAGACATTTTAAATTTTATTTGGTGGTGACTGTTGCTTTGTCACTCTGTGACCAGGTGACTTGCTTTGATGAAGAGAGTGGACATCGAGGTGATCATACCTGGTGTATTTTACCTGCCCTGGTGGCCTGCGAAGTTCCCTCTTTAGTGTGGAGGTGCGCCCCCTGTTGGCTTGTGAGGAATGTGTAGCATGAGTGAGCAATAAACTTTGGTGTTTGAAGCAGCAAATTATGGTGGGGTTGTTTGTTACCACAGCAAAACCTCTAAGCTGATACAAAAAGAAACTAAAAATACCTCACCTATGGATGATAAATGATAGAGGATCAGTTACTTCTCAGTTCATCCAAAGAGGTCCTTAAACAAAGATTTCTCTCTCATGATTAATAAATGTCATAGACATCTAGTATGCAATACACACATTTTAGTTAAATGCTAACAGCTAGCGCTCAAATTATTAACTCACTTTTATAGTGGTTGCCACTTCGGAGTAGCTATTAGTAATATCTAAAATAAATATATAGCCCTAGGCTGTCATATTCACATCATTTTTAGATCCCAGATGGACCGTGATGTTACCTCTTGGCCCAGTTGTGAGGATAAGTTTTTCTTCCTGACAACTGAACCAGTAGATAACATCACAATAAATGGAGAAAAGATTAAAATTGTTAAGGGTTTTATCTTGCTTAGTTCTGCCATCCATGTTCATGAAAGCATTAGTCAAAAGATCAAAAAAATGCATTGCATTGGGTAAGTCTGTAAAAGACCTCTTTAGAGCACTGTAAAGCCAGGGTGTCACTTTGAGAACTACGGTGCACCTAACCCATGCCCCGGTTCGTTCAGATGCCACATACACATGTGAAAGCAGGACACTGGAGAAGGTAGACCCATGAACTGATATGCTTAAATTGTGGCGCTGAAGAAGAGTACTGAGAGTACCGTGAGCTGAAAAGAGAACAAACCAGCCAGCGCTGGAAGGATGGCCAGCATGGACCTCAGGGGCACAGGGGGCAAGACTTTGTCTTCCCCCCTTTGGACGTGTTGTCAGGAGAGCCCAGTCCCAGGAGAAGATTGGGGTGCATGGTAAGGTGGGGGGCTGTAGCAGGAAGAAGGCCCTTGTGGGGCTGGACTGGCATGGTGGCTGGGACAGTGGGTTGCAGGGCAGGAGCGTTGGGATGAGGGGGCAGCACGAGGCAGGCTTTTGTTCTGTTGTGCACTGGGTGACTGCGGGTCGGATTGCGCCCGTCGGCCCTTCACAGCAACAAGATGGGTTTTTAAGAGAAACCGACAGTCTTTGGGTATCTTTTCAAGTGTTTGGCATTTTTAATTATCTGTGACTGTGGACTCTCATTTTGGAAATGGTGCCTTCTGCTAAGAAGTTGCCTTTGTCATCACAAGGTCCTGCAATTTGGAGCAGAAATGGGGGCCTGTCTGATCTGTAAGCTGGGAATGGTATTACCCTGAACTATGCCAAAACTGGGAAGCCAGTTTTCCCACAGATGTTTGTCATTTTTAACCATTTAAAAGGAGTATCAAAGTATAGTTCTAACGTTTTAAATAACTTTCAAAAGTAATTTCATTTATGGGAAAGCCAATTTCAGGAACAAACGACAGCTAACATTTATTGAACGCTGACGACACACTGTGTCATGGTCATGTTTCCCATAACTGATCTCATTCAATCTTTATTATAATCTGTTTTCTTTTCCTGTGAGAAAGTTGACTTCCAGGGAACCCAGAACATTTACTGTAGCCTATGTAACTGACCAGTGAAGCAATTGAGATTTCAACCAGGATAGTCTAGCCCCCAAGAAGCCCCGGTAGCACAATGGTTAAGCACTCAGCTGCTAGCTGAAGGGTCAGTGGTTCAAATCCACAGGGTATTCCAGGAGAAAGATGAGGCAGTGTGCTGTGTAAGGACTACAGCTGTGGAAACCCCACAGGGCAGTCCGCCCCTGCGTTCTAATGTTGCTCTATGAATCAGCTAGACTGCAGCGAGGTGGGGTAGGTAGTCTCCCCGGTCCCTAGGCCTGTGTTTGCATTCACTGGACTGGATTTCTCCCAGAGAGGTGGAAGCTGGTTTGTGTTTGTTGCTTTTTTCCCAAGGGTATACTAGTGTCCATTACACACCTTTCTTGATTTTACAAGCAGTCTTCCATATTTTAGTTTCAGGAAACAAAGATAAATCTACTCGTTCTAAATACCCTACCCCAATACCAGTACCTAGCAGGTCATGTGTTGGACTCTGCTAAGTTACGAGGCCAGTAGTGTGAAAGCACCAGCCACTCCACTGGAGAAAGAACCGATAGATAGGAGAGAGTAGAAGCTTTCTACTCCAGTTGCAGGGATCATCTCAGACACCTACAATTCTGCCCTGTGCAGTTATGCCCTATCCTAACAGTGTCCCTCTGAGTTAGAATTGACTGGCAGCGGATCTCGGGAAGGATGCAGAGGTAGCATGATGTAGTCAGCCACGCATATACATTGAGGTCCTGATGATTCAGGTACTCTACATCTTGGCGCTTTCATTGGGAGTAGCTTTCTAAACAAGAGAAAACTTTCATGAACGGAAGGGGATGGCACATCTTTGGGGGGACAGTGGAAACCTCGTGCTAGAACCCCTTCCAGACTTTGCCAAAACATGCCTGCCTCTCCACTTGTGTCCTTTCTGGTTAGAGTACACACAGAAGTATAGAAGGAGTCCTACTGGTGGAGTTGGGCTGCCCAGCCACCCCACAGGAGAAAGATGAGACTTTCAGCTCTTATACAGATTTACAGCCTTAAATAGAGGAAAGGGGGCTGAGCCCCGGTGGCATAAGTGCACGCGGGACTGCAGCCTGCGGGCTTGGCGGTTCAAATCCAGTGGCGGCTCTCAGGAACAGCGCTGTGCAGCTCCCACGACCACCAGAGGGCAGTGATCCTCCCCCCCAAAAAAAGAGGAAAGGACGAGGAGGCAAAAGACATTTATAGAGGTCTAAACATAGGCATGTGCATATGTAAATGTGTTAGTAGATAACAATAGTGATATAGGTCTTTGTACATATATTTTTAGTTTACATATCAAGGCAGCAGACAGACATTGGGCCACAACTACTCAAGCCCTCTCTCAAAGCAAGAATATTTTGTTCCTGGCATTCTGTGATTCTCACCTTCCCGACACAGTCACTGCAGTCAAAATGGGTTCATAAACAAATGTGGTAAAGAAATCTGATGGTGCCCACCATTACAAGACATCATGTCTGGGATTTTAAAGGCTGTAAGTTAAGCAGCAATCTAGCAGGGAAGCAACAAATCCCACATATGATCAAGAGATGTTGATGGGATCAGGTATCAGGCATCAGAAGACCCAGAACAAACAACCATTTAGATTTGAACAAGGTGGGTCGTAATGGAGACCCAAAGCCCATCTGTGGAAAATTGGACATTCCCTCACAGAAGGATCACAAGGAAGAGACTAGCCAGTCAGGGTGCAGTATAGCACTGATGGAACACACACCTTTCCTCAAGTTCTTTAATGCTTCCTCCTCGCCCCCACTATCCTGGCTCCAGTTCCACCTTACAAACCCAGAGCACAGGTACACAGGTACAGATTAAGAGCTCTGAATACGTGGAATTCAGGACAGATAAAACCCTCAGGACTAATAATGACTAATAACATGAGGACTAATAACATGAGAAGAGGGTTCGTAGGGTTGGGAGTGAGGAAGGGGGAAAAAGAGGAGCTAATATCAAGGGCTCAAGTAGAAAGAAAACATTTGGAAATGATGCAACATATGTAGAACTGTGCTTGATGCAATTGATGCATAGCTCATTGAAGAGCTGAAAAGGTACCAAATAAAATGATTTATTAAAAAACTTTTTTTTTTAAGGATTTACTGCTTTGGAAGCATACAGAGGCAGGTCTAGCCAGTCCTATAAGGTCACTGGGCATTAAAGGGAGTTTGCTGTGGAGTCAGTGCTCAAATTATCCCTTCCAGTCATTTGTTGTGGACCGTGATAGTGGAGGTTTAATGTGCCAACCTGGCTGATAAACACATGTGGGATTAATTGAAGGATGGAGAGATAAATGGATCAGTAAGCCTCACCTTGTTCTCAAGTCTCTTGCTCTCTGATGGTTGGACCATTTGTGGCTGCCTTAGCTAGTTCTCTGCCTCAGCTGGCAAAGCTCACTTTCTGCAAGACATCCCTGAGGGGAAGCCACATGGACACACCTGATGCAGCCCTGGGTGCTGCAGCAGCTGCGTGGAGACCTCTGCCAGGGCTGAGATGCTCACACGCTCACTGATTCTCCTTTCCTCCTGCAGTATGTTTCCTCATTGGGTATGTTTTGTGAGATGGAGGAGGACTTTGTGGATGGGTGTTGGACATATGGGCTAATGTTGGACTGGTGGGCTTGGACAGCGCTGGGTTGGGATGCTTTCTTAATGAATCCTTTATATAAAAGTCTCACTTACCTGCATATGAGTTTCTGTGGATATGTTTCTCTAATATACCCAGACTAAAAAGTGCTCAAATTTTCCCGTCCATTCATTCGTTGTGGTCTTTTCATAAAACACCTGTGTGGTGCCAACAGCTAAACTGTAAACCGTGAACCAGAAAGCTGGCAGCTCCAGTCCAGGTGTGCCCCTCAGGCAGGTCTGGCGGCCAGCTTCGGTCAGATCATGGCCATGGCTAACCTGTGCAGCTCTTCTGCTGTACTGCCTGTTTTCCCAGGAGTCGGGATTCATCCCAGCGCTTCGTGACATTTTAAGTCAACGCCTATCCCTAAGCGCTCACTGTGCTGTTGTCCTCAGTGGATGGCCTTTCCTCCACTGAAGCTGCAGCCCGGGCACAGGGGCTCAGGGGCAGCCCTCCGCCTCCCAGCAGACAGAGCTGTGCCTTCCGCGCTTCCCTAAGGCCTCCACTGAGTGTCTTCATATGACTGGATAGGATGGACTTCTTGTGTTTGGACACAAACAACAAGGAGAAAGTAGCTGATCCTTAACTATTCACATCGTGCTGGCCAGTGTGATCGGCCTGTGCTTGCTCTCCAGAGAGCCAGGGCCAGGTTCTTCTGTATGATAAGCAGAGAAGCCCCCCGCAGCCTGAAACTCTTTCCCCTTATGTGCCTGGGGGGCTTCTGAGAATGGGTGTGCCCAGGAGTGCCTCTGCATTTGAGGATCAGAACTCCGGGATGGGGCAGGGTGCCCTCACAGCCTCTGGGTGAGAGCAGGAGCTGGAAGGGGGTGGTGATGATAGTCCTCAGGGTTCCCGGCAGGTGAGGCGTGTTTGCTTGGCAAGCTGTCCACTTACTTTTCTTTTTAAGTGTAAAAATTCCTGAATTAGCTAAAGTGGAGAGTTCTGGGAAAGGAGGGACAAGGGTGATTAATTGCTTGAATAGAGTTCTTGGTTTTGCTTCCAGGCAAATTCCTCCTCTTTTGATTGTCAGCATATTGTTGTCATGACTTGTCAGAGGATCATCAGCTGGTAACCTACACCCTTCTCCTGGGGCGCACAGAACCGGATGTGGGGCGCAGATGATGAGAGAGTGGTTCAAACCCATCCAGAAGAGATTCTGAAGACAGGCCTGGCAATCCGCCCCCAGAGGCCACCACCTGGGAAGCTCCATGCTTCTGCAGTCTCCCTAGAAGCGTCTTGTGAGTGAAAATTAACCAAACAGCATAGCAACTGCACAGGCTTATACTAACGGCAGACCCTCAGAACTAGACACATTCTCTGTAGCAGCTCAGTCCCCCTATAAGCTCCCTATGGGAAAGGTGCTGCTCACCTTGTCCGGAAACTCATGTAGCCTTTTGGTGCCTATCCCTCTGCCCACAGAGAAGGGCCAATTCCAACCTGGCAGTCTGGAACCAGGAGCTGGAAGGACCAGTTCTCAGAAGAACTCATTTGAGGATGTTAAATTAAAAGACCAGTTACGCTTCAGAACAAGGAAGGGATATTTTGCAAATGATTGCTCTTATTTCATCATCAGGAGATGGTGTCCAGGATAAACATGTCAGAGTTCTACTAGGTGACGGCTAGATCCCGATCTCTCTGAGGGGAGCCAGCACCGTTCCTGGGACGATGGTTGTGAGATGCTGCTTGGTCCAACTCACAGCAGCCCTCAACGACTGGTGGCCTCCTAGGCTATAGTTTGAATGGAGACAGAGAGCTCGGGTCTCTGCCTGAGTTGCTGCTCCTTGCCTTAACCGCCGCTCACCACCCAGCACAATCCAAACCCACGGCCATACTATCCATTCTGATGCATCGTGAGGAACCCTGCAGAGGGGTCCAAGACTGCATTTCTCCAAGAGCGACAGCCTCCTCTTTCCCCCTTGGAGCAGCGGGAGGGTTTGAACCACCGACCTTTGTGTTCCCAGCCCAACACCTCACCCACACTCAGCATCCCCAGGGTTCCTCACTGTATATGCACACAGTAATTTAAAAAATCCAAGGAATGTATGTCTTTCGACGAGCATGTGCTGGATATGAGCAGGAGTGATCATCATAGTGTGCATGTCTGAGGAGCCAGCAGAGCTTCTGACCCTCCCTGGCCTTCCACTGCCTGCTCCCAGGTCATAGGTGGAAGCTCAGTTCTGTAATCTGATCCCCCCTCCCCTTTTCACTGTGAGCAGGAAGAATGTTTCCAGGGTAACACTGTGTGCTGTTAGTAAAATATCCTCTTTGGGCCATATGTCCCATGCTTCTCAAAAGGCAGCTAATGGAAAACTGGATGCTCGGGACCTTTCCCCCTACTTAAGGAGCCCATTATGCTTATTGACATCAAAAGTATAGGCAGGGTAGAACCGCCCCTGTGTGCTTCTGAATCTGTAACTCCATGGGAGTAGAAAGTCCCATCTTTCTTGCCTGGATTGCCTGGTGGTTTCAACCTGCTCACCTTGCAGTTATCAGTCCTCGGGCAACCCCTACACCACCACGGCTCCTCTGGGAGGCAGTTTAGAAGGCAGCCACTCTGCGGACGGCTGAGAGACAAGGCCACATAAGTTGGTGGCCCATATGCACCTTTGCTGGGGAGAAGTGCTCTCTTGCTATGAGGAAAACCAAGGGAAGGTGTATAGGGAAGCATGACCAGAGCCTGTCGGGAGTGTCCTCCACAGTGGTGGGACAACCAATCCAACTCGAGACAGAGCCAGGTGGCAGGGGCTGCATGTTAGAGGGGCCCTCAGAATTAGGCAGAGTGGCAATGGAACTTTATGATCCCACCCCCAAATATCCTGCCAGTGAAACTAGGAAAGAGGGTCCTAGCTCATGCCTCCAAATAACCGATGGCCCAATCCAGCTTGATGAAGTTCACATTTTTTGCCTACAACCTTTGATGTCCCTTCCGCAGACGGGACTTCACTTAGTTGTTAGGTATTAAATGCAAAATAGACCTGTCAGGTCTGAAGCCTATAAAGTTCATGGTCATCAGGTGGATTTCAACTCTTTGGGACTCTCTGGGACAGACAGAGTAGAACCGCCCCTTTGGGTTTCTGAGACAGTAGCTCTTTACAGGAGCAGACAGCCTCATCTGCCTCCCTCCAAACAGCCGAGGGGTGTGAATCAACCCACCACTTCTCCCATTGCTAAGCCAGAGCTCCTTCATCCCCATGTAATGACCACATTATAGGCCGCCCCCCAGTTCTGACTCATAAAGACCCAGAGCTATGTCTTTACAGGACCAGACAGCCTCAGCTTTCTCTCACAGAGTGGCTGGTGAGCTTGAACCAGTGACCTTGAGGTGAGCAGGCCAACACTTACCCAGCAATGCCACTCAGGCTTCTTTAATAATCATCTATGGCTTTCTCGATTTGTCATCACTGGACCAGATAGGACAGGGTCCACTTGTCCCTGACTGTATGTTTTGATAGACATAGACAGGCCAACTTTCTCCCGCAGAGCAGATTGTGGTCCCTGTGGAACAGACTCGATGGCTGAGAGTTTGAGATTTGGAGTTTGAATTCAATCCTACCATAGGATGACAAAAGAATGAATAAATCTGTCTTGGAAGAAGACCTAGACTGCTCGGTGGGAAGTGGGAATGGAGAGAATTCATCTCTGGACATGCCATTCCAAAGGGCGAGGCCCTGGAGAAGCATTATCCTTGGTCCTGTAGAGGGGCAGTGCAAAAGCATATGCTCAACTCCATGGATTGGCACTGTGGCTACAGCACTGGGCGCCAACACAGCAGTTCTTCTGAGGATGGTATAAGACCAGACGGTGTGTTGTTCTGTTTCATAGTGGGTCATTATGGGTTGGATCCACTTCTATGGTCTCTAACAGCAACAGTTGCAGCAGATTGCTCATTTATGTGATTAAAGGAATAATTTGATATGACTAAGAGCCCATTTGTATTGGTTTCCAGCCTTGAATACTTAGGAAAGGCTTTTTAGAATACCATTGGTGCATGTGTCCACTGTGGTCTTCACCAGCGGTAGCTTTATTTTTAGTAAAAAGTTATTTTCACAATGTGTTATAGTAAAAGCCAGGGATATTTAATAATTTAGTGCAATGTCACCAAGAATAATGTTCATTTCACAAAATACTAAATAGACATTCATCTCCATGATTGTGGAACTTGGTGTTGCTGGTGGTAAAAGACCTGTAATGATTCCTGTGGGTGTTCTTCAGAGAAAAGGAGGATTTTTTTGTCTCTCTCCAATTTCATTGATTTTTGATTCCCTCCCTCGCTCCTTTTTGTTTTTTCAGTGTTTTTCCCAAGAAACATTTATTCTTATCTAGAGCTGAAGCCAAATAAATAGTCAGATGGCTCATACTTGTTTTGAAACTAGAATGATGTTTCAATGAAATAGTTTTTGGAAAATTTTAAGTTGTGTTAGAAAACTGACAGACATTTAGCTCACATTTGATCCCAAACACACACACATTCTGGTCTTGTTTTTAAACTCTGCTTGAACAATGAGAAGATAGCTGCTATGTGTGCCTGGGTCACTTCTAGTTTGTGATTCATAGCTTAAGGTTCAAGGGCATGCCTCTGAATGAAATTAGTGACTGTTCTCTGTGTTTTTGAGTAAGTAACCCAAACCAGATTCTTACTTCTCCAATCAGATGCAGGTTTTCACTTTTATAAAATTAATCACTTGCTAGAAATCTTATAGGATAAGGTTGTGGCTAAGGGGGGGAGACATGGTAGCCATGAGCTCCAGCTTTTAATAAATCACTTGGAATGCTACCAGTGAGGTGTGGTTTATGTCCACAGGACATTGTCAAACTGAGGATACACAAATCAGAGCAAGCAGACCACGTTTTTCACCCATTACATTAGATTAGCAAAAGCTTTCACGACGGAAAATAACTGGTTCTGTCAAGGGCTTGAGGGAATGACATTCTGTGCTCTGTTGATAGGATGATAGATTGCTGCTGCCTCCTTGGTATGCAGTTTGACAGTATCTGTTACATTTTTAAATGCACATACCTCTGATCTGGATAGCCCAGTTAGGACTCTATTATCTGCGGTGTATTCATTCCCTCTTACTGCTTGTCCTCAAACTGAAAGCTTGAAACTATAAGGATCATCTCACATGGTCTCTGAGGTCAGAATGCAAGAGCAGCTCAGCTCAGGTGGTGGTGGCGCTCAGAGTTCTTACAAGACGCTGTCAAGCTGTCAGCAGAGCTGTGGACATCTCAAGACTGGACTGGGCTGGAGGGTTTGGCTCCAGTCCTCTCACAAAGGAATCGGGAGGCCTCTGTTCCAACCTGTGGCTGATGCTCAGAGGAACTTTCTCCCCACCTTTCCATAGACTGAGGGCCCTGACATTGCTGCTGACTTCTCCCAAAGCATATGAGTATTGTGGAAAGTCCAAATGGAGGCCTTTGATCGCTTATAAGCTACTGTTGGAAGTAATACCCTGACTCTGCCACAGTCCACTGATTGCCCAGATCACCCCTGGGGCACTATGAGAAGAACCTTCACTACAGTGTGGTTACCAGGGGACTGGGATCCACGAGACCCCTTGGAGCAGTCCACCACA
>PVJH01005813.1:0-107842 GCA_004026705.1 Nesogale talazaci
GTCACACAGACTTATTAGAAGAAGCCAGCTTCTGATACATACATCATGGGTTCAATAGACACAGTTTTACAGTGATAATTATTATTTATTATAATAAGGATATAGAGAGTGAAATAATGAGAGTCAGACACATTTCACATCAGCGTAGCATGCTCACCTCCCCCTCCCCCCCCACCTTGGTGGTCCACATGGAGAAAAAGAGAGAGAGACAGTGGGGGAAGGGATTACATGATGAGGGAGAGGGACCTGAGAGCATCTGGCATTGAGGGGCAGGAGAGAGAGCCTCTATCCTATGTTTCACCCTTACATACCCTTTGGAGCCATAACAGGTCCCCAGTTACAGGCAAGGACATACGTCACAGGAAGGGGTTGTGCCATATGCACATGTTATAGGAAAGGAAGGTATCAGTGGTCCCATATGACAAGACCAGACCCCAGACTCCTGGATGTGGCTAAACAGATTACACTAGAGATCATTAGCATCAACATGTGAATTTGCCCACAGGCTTCAATGGAAGGGAACCATCATCTTAACAGCAGGGGAGTTAGCTCTGTTGTGAGACACACAAAGGCCTCAGATAACTGGGAGCTTCAGGGAGAATAGTTAACTTCCACACCAAATGCTGGTAAATAGTTTGCTTAATATTTTGGAGTATACAATTGTGGAAAAGTCTTGTCTTCATCCCACACAGACTGGTGTGCTTCCTCTCTGTGGGCTTTGTTGCTTCTCAGCTAGATGGCTGCTTGTTTATCCTCAAGCCTTCAAGACCCCAGGTGTTATATCTTTTGATAGCTGGGCACTATCAACTTTGTTCACCACATTTTCTTATCTGTCCTCAGTGATCCCAAAAGGGAAGGTGGACACACAATGATATGATTTTATGTTCTTTGATGCTTTGACCCTCTCCCCACTGTTCTGGTTAGAGTCCAGTAATGCTTTTCTTAAATCACAAAAGCTTCAAACAATTGAGAAAAAGATTGTGAATCTGGCAACATTTAAAACAAGCAAGCAGAGAGATGATGAATCACGGACACAACAAGATGACAGGATCTGAGAAGCTGGAAGAGCCGGCGGAGAGACCATACGCCTTTGTCCTGATGGAGCCAGACCTCTGAAGAAGCTGGGGTGGCCACATGGAGACCTCTGCCTGCGATGAGTTGCTTCTGCTGTTGATGGACCCTGAGCCCTGGAAGCGAGGAGCCATGTGGAGACCCCTGCCAGCGCCGGGACTCTGCACCCACTGACCTGTGATTTCATGAGTCGGAAGGAGATTTTATAGCATGATTTCGGGCATATGAGTTAATATCAGACTTATGACTTTGAACTGGACTGGCAGGCTCAATGTCCTGTTCCTCTTGTATATAAACCTTTTCCTTATATCTGAAAACAAAAACAAAAACAAAAAACAAGCAAGCAAAAAACAAAAGCAAAACAAAAACCACGCACACACAATGAAAATAAAAACACATCAGAAAACACCAGTGAAAAGACAAAACATCCGGGGGAAAGATTTTTCTTGCCTACAGGAGCAAAGTACTGAAATGCAAAACTCATTGTCACCAAATCCATTCCAACTCCCAGTGACCCACAGGACAAAGTAGAACCCCTCTTTGAGGTTCCAACCCTTTAACTCTTGTAGGAGCAGGCAGCCTTATCTTTTTCATGAGAAGCACAAGTAACCCACTATTCCATCAGGTTCTAAGAGACACAGCACTAGTCTGCTGAATACTGAACTTCTGCAAAAAAAAAAAAAAATGAACTTGACATAAGATACCAATGGATAAAAGATAGAACATGGGAACTGTCAGAAAAGGACAGTAGAATGGCTGGAAGCTACGTGAGAAAAGACTTAGTTAGTTTCCCTTGTAACCAGGGGAAAGTGAACAACTTTTAAGCAGACATTGTTTACATTTGTTTGATTAGAAACATTTAAAAAGGCCAATATTTGTGTTGGCCAAGATAGTAAGCAGTTCGGTTTGTCAATATTATTAAGATTATCCAGTAAGTCCAGTCAGAGTATATGTTAGAAAGAAATATTTTTATATGTGCACATAAGAATTTGTTGGAAAATATCCTTAGCAACAATAATCTTGGTAGTCAAAAGTAGAAAATGCTGCTCTTAAAATAGATAAATGGTAGGAGAAATATAAATAAATCAATTTATATAGTGGAATACTATAAACAGCAGTAGAATGTTAACCAAAGCAATTTGCTCTCTCCCTTGGAATAGTGAGGTGTGTGAAACCTTCAGCCCTGCGGGGAGCAGGTGAGTGTTTAACTATTGCACACCAAAGTCCATGGATGAAGTTTAAGCAATTAAGCAAATCATCTCTCTGTGGGCATCTTCCAACAAACTGGGCAGATGAATATGTCCCAGATACCGTGGGATGACAGGGGACAAATTCCTGAATGCGTATTTTTTTTTAAGTATCTATCTATCTATCTACACACATACATATGAAATGCCAAGCAATATTCCTACAGGGAATATTTATTTTTGTTTTATTAAACACACTTAATGATGAAAATCTAATTTTTGTCCTTGTTTTCTTGTTCTTTTGGTAGTTCACAGTCATTAATTTAATTGGCTATAAAGGTGTTTTTTGTTTTGCTTTATAATTAGAGTACTTGGAATGAATACTTTATAGGACTTGTTAGTGTTTCCCCACCTTCAACTTTATACCTGGATTCTCAGGTGATGTATGTGATCTTGGAATGCTTTTCTATTAATCAGCGAAGTCTATTAAACAGACAGCTACATTTGCATAGTACTGTATTAAGCCTTTAATAAATAAGTTTAAAAAAGGTCTTTACCTGTAGAGCAGTGATTCTCAACCTTCCTAATACTGTGACCCTTTAACACATGTTGTGGTGATATCCCAATCATAAAATTATTTATGCTGCTACTTCATAACTGTAATTTTGCTACTGTTATGAATCAGGTGACCCCTGTGAAAGGGTCACTCGATCACCAAAGGGTATGTGACCCATAGGTGAGAACTGCTGCTTTAAGTGCTAAGGTGCACCTGACACAAGCCTTTGTGTTTTCCATTACCTCATATGTTTGTGAAAGTTGGACATTGAATAAAGAAAACCGAAGAAGAATCAACGCATTTGAATTGTGGTGTTGGTGAAGAATACTAAAATACCATAGCCTACTGTGTTAGTCAGGGTTGATGAGAGAAACAAATTCATAGACAGTCATGTATTTAAGAAAGGACTTTATAGACGAGAGCAATTGAATACTGAGAAAACATCTCAGCTCAGTCCAGATGAAATCCATAAGTCTGTTATTAGCCCGTATGTCTAATATCAATCTATAAATCCCTCTTCAGATTCATGAAACATATACAATGACACTGTTTGCAGGAAGATCACAGGTCAGTGGGTGGACGTCTTGGGGATCCAGTTGGGGTGGAAGGGTCTCAACCCTGGCATGTGTCTCTATGTGGCTCCTCCAGTTCCAGGGCACTAGCGTAATACACGTGTCTTGTCAGCAGGAATGTCTCCTAGGGAGTGAGCATGTGTCCTGCCTCCAGGGAGCTGTTTCTCTCCTTTGAGTCTTCGAATAAGGTCATCAAGCTCTGATCTGATGGACAGGCTAACCTCCACCCTGTTCACTCTTAATAATCTCAAATTAACAATAGATGATATGACTACCACGACTACTAAATGGCAAAAAAATTAAAAAAAGAAAAGAAATCTGTCTCCAAAGAAGTGATGTGGGCTGAGCCCCGGTGGCATAAGTGGTTGAGTGCGGAACTGCAGCCCGCAGGCTTGGCGGTTCGAATCCAGTGGCGGCTGGGTAGTGCCCACGACCACCAGAGGCAGTGATGCCCACAAAAAAAAAAAAAGTGATGCTTAGAAACAAGGAGGGCGAGACTTTGTCTTACATACTTTGGACATGTTGTCAAGAAAGACCAGTTTCTGGAGAAGGATGTCACGCGTGGTAAAGTAGAAGGGCAGCAGGAGAAAGGAAGGCCCATAACGAGATAGCCGGAGGTGGTGGTTTTGATAGTGTTCTCAAGAATGGAATGAACTTTGAGAGAGGTGCAGGACCAGGTAATGTTTCATTCTGTGGTGTCTAGGTTCGCTATGGATGGCACCAAACAATAACAACACCAACAACAGCATCAAGCTGTTTATTTTAATCTCATCTTCAAAATCGGACAGCAATTACACATGCTCTGTCTATGTCACAAATAACACACCTTTGACCATTTCCCTGGCGTTTTGTTAGGTCTGAGGGCTACAACAGTGAGAAAGCTAGAGAGAGCTAGACTTCATCTCATGTATTTTGGACATCTTGTCAGAAGAGGCCTGTCCCTGGAGAAGGACATCGCGCTCGGTGAAGCAGAGGGCCAGAGAAAAAGAGGAAGGCCCTGGACAAGATGGACTGGCATGATGGCTCCAACAATGGGCTCCTACATAAGAACAAAGGGAGGCTGGTTCAGGATCAGGCAGTGTTTCCTTCTGTTGTATATCGAGCCACTGTGAGTCTGTACGGCACCTAACAACGGTATGCCATTGCAAGGTCTCTCTGTTTCATACATGTATACATGCCTCCTCAAGGTTCTCCTGGACAAGGTTCTCATTTGATCATTGTAGTCAGCCAGTGCATACATCCAGGAATTGCATATTAGTGTACATAATGAAAAGGTAAAAGAAGCAAGAATTACAGCGCTGTATAAATGTGTACCCTCAAAAATAAGATGAGGAGCAAAGGAAGCAGAGCAGTCAGCTACTCCCGAAAACCAACATCAATGGTAAAAACTTACGACCGTTGGGTCAATCTGGACTCATCCTTTGGGACTCATAGTAAGTATAAGGCAGAATAGAACTGCCACTGTGGGTTTCTGAGATGTTTACAGGAGTAGAAAGCCTCTTCTTTCTTTTGTGGAGTGGCTGGTGCTTTAGAACAGTTGGCTTCATGGCTAACAGCACAGCGTGTAACCCATTGTTCCACTAGGGCTCCTTACATTAAATATAGAGGCACCGATGAACGAAAACTGAATTTAAATGAGGCATGCACAATCGAATTCGTCACATAGAAAGAGTGAGGGAAAATCTTAACAAGAAATATTTGTTGTAACCAAGAGCAATAGACTTAGTTAAATTTTAAAATGTACTAAGAGTAAAAGTATGCATTAAATTTGAAAAAATACATGAAACTTTAAGAAAAAAGATACTAAAGACTATCATGATAGGAAGATTTCTCCACTGGATCACAGGACCTATTTATAGGAAACTCAGGCAGAGCCAAAGTTGCAGAGAATAGTTATAGGTGAGAGACTCAGCAGAGATATTTCCATGACAGAGCTTCAAAAATTCATGAAAAGGGTCCATTATATTTCTATTTCATTCTTCCAGGAACCTTTTGATGCCCCCTGTGGTAGCTACATGATCTCCTGTTAACATTTAAAAGGGTTGACTCTAGCCTGTTGATCAACACATAGCCAAAGAGATCTCTGTGTGGGCACATGGCCTTCTCCTGAGGATTCTGGGAACCCCTGTCTTCCTCCCTGGAGGTGGGACATACTTTCTCTGCTTAACATTGCTGATGACAAATCACATGGAACTAAATTGATGGAGTCAGAGTACTGGAGTTATAGGGGCCGCGTGGAGACCCACACCAGTGCTGAAAGGCTTCCACCACAAGGCATTCCATTAACAGGATCCACAAGACTTTCCACCTACTGACCTGTGATCTTCCTGCATTCAGCATCATTGTACGTGTTGCATGAGTCTGAAGAGGAATTTATAGACTAGTATCAGACACATGAGCCAATATCGGACTTATGGACTTGATCTGAACTGGACAGCAATGTTTTCTTAATAGACAATTACTCTTTGATATAAATCTCTTTTCTATACATATATGAGTCTTTCTAAAGTTGTTTTTCTAATCTACCTGGACTAAAACACCCCCTCATGTATTGACAAATCTAGTTGCAGACAACTATATCCTGCTCTCTCAAGTGCCTGATTATGGGGCTCATTAAGTATATCTAACAGCATAATTGTCCACTTTGCCTACATGTAAGGTCTGAATGTATAAACACATTCATGCTTCAGTAAAATTGGTTTCAAAATACAATAGCTTGTTGGGAGTGGGAGGTGTCAGGAGAGGCTAAGGAAGTAGTGAGCTCTGAGAGGCTGTGGTGCCATGCTTTGTAAGGTGACCCAGAGGTCCCACAGACAGTGGAACACCAAGGGCAGTTAGCATCTCCCCAAGCCTGTGTGTTCTACTTCCCAAAGCAAGCCAGTGTCCTCGAGTCATTTTTAAAAGCAAAAAAAAAAAAAAAAAAAGAAAGAAAAAAAAAGTGCTAGAAAGCGGCATGGAGCTAGCAGAAACAGAATGTTGGTCACCTGAACTCCACCCAGTCCAGGGATTCTCTATCACACAAAGTTTAACTCTCTATTGATGGGTGCTTCTTTCTTTTTTAAAGCTAGAATTATAAAATGTAATAGTTTTGGTATACAGTTCTTTGGATGTTGATGAATACACAGAATCATGTAACCACTACCAAAATTAGATCCCAAGCAGTCCCAACATCCCCCAAAGTATGCTTGTGTGACACCTTTGTAATCAACCCCCCCCCCCACCAACCCTTGGAAACCAGAATTTCTTCCCCATCCCTTTTCCTATTGCCACGGAGTGGACTCTGACTCACGATGACTCCCAGAGTGGACTGGGATCTTGAGGGCTGATTTCCCAGAAGCAGATTGAAAAGTCTTTCTTCTGATGCATTGCTGGGTAGACTTGAATTTCCAACTTTTCAGTTAGCAAGGTTGTCCATGAGTGGATGACCTCACCCAGAGATCCCTGTATCCCTGACTGGCATGCAAATGAAAATTAAATATTTCAGTACATCCGACTTGCTTTCATTGAGTTGATTCATACTTACAGAGATTCTATAGGACAACAGAACTGTCCTCGGTGAGTTTCAGAAACTGTAAATCTTTTTTTTTTTGTACATAGATTGTAAATCTTTATGGGAACAGAAGTCCTCATCTCTCTCCCTCTCCCCCCACCCCTGCCCCCTCCGCCACGGAATGGAGTGCTTGGTAAATTGGAACTGCTGATGCTGCCAGAAGCCCACCTGCTATGTCACCAGGGCTCTTGTTTGGGAACATGACAACTCTTAATCAATGAAATGAAAAACAAAACCAAAAAGCAGAACCCCGTTCCTGAATTTTCTAGTTAAGTAAAATGTTCTACGATGTCAGCCTCCTTATATTTTCCTAAGGCTTCCTGAAATACTTTTCCTGATCAAAGCAACTTTTGTTTCTCTTCCTCTTGGCCCACAGTCTCAATGATTGTTTAAGAATTTGGGGACGGAGGGAGGGGGGTGGTGTTTGCAGTTGTTTCCTGTACAGTGATGGTACAGTAGAGCTATAGAGAGATTTGGTTTGCATTATTCTCTCTGGGAGAGAGGCCATGTTGTATTTCTTTAGAAGTTTTGTAAATATGATCTGAACTTAAGAGGAAAATTTGTGTTATAGAAGTAGGAGTTTTTTTTTTTTTTAAAGAAATCAAACAAGAAGTGTGTGGGAAGCACAACAGACACATAAAATTAGAAAAATTCTAAGAGGTCTGCTTCCTACTCTGAAACATAAAACTTCAAAGCTTGCTAATAAAGTTTTTCCACCTTCATTGATAGCACTTACTGTACATCTATCTGTGCTAGTCTAGGGAAGTTTTTGTTTGGCTGGTAGTATCTTGATGTAGTTAGTTTCTTTCTAGTATGTCATTTTGCCCCTTGTGGCAATTATGAAGCCCTTTGTGCACACCTGCTGGCTTGGGCTCTGCCTCTGTGTTTAGCACCTATAGTTAACGTGGGAGCTACGAAAGGAACCCAGGCCAACATCAGGTAACCAGTATTCTGTGATAATGGTTTTGTGACCCAGGAAAGCCTCCTATCACCATTTTTCCTCAACTCTTGAGTTATGATAGAAATGACAAGCAATTAAGCACCTACCATATATACTCGTGTATAAGCTAAATTTTTTTTCATGAACTTAAAAAAATATTTTGTTGGGAGCTGGTACAACTCTCATCACAATCCATGCATCCATCCATTGTGTCAAGCACATTTGCACATTTGTTGCCACCATCATCCTCAAAACATTTGCTTTCTACTTGAGCCCTTGGTACAAGTTCCTCATTTTCCTGCACCCTTCCTACTCCCCCTCCCTCATGAAACCTTGATAATTTATAAATTATTGTTACTTTGTCATACCTTACACTGCCTGATGTCTCCCTTCACCCCCTTTTCTGTTATCCATTTCCCAGAGAGAGGTTATATGTAGACCTTTGTAATTGGTTCCCCCTTTCTACCTCACCTTCCCTCCACCCTCCTGGAATTGCCACTCTCACCACTGGTCCTGAAGGGATCATCTGTCCTGGATTCCCCAAGTTTCCAGTTCCTATCTGTACCAGTGTGCATCCTCTGGTCTAGCCAGATTTGCAAGGTAGAATTGGGATCATGATAGTGTTGGGGAAGAAGCAGTAAAGAACTAGAGGAAAGTTGGTAGTACTGTTTTTAGTACCATGTGTCTGATATCAGCAAGGATGTTAGTGGGTGAAGCTAAAAGCAGGGGCCACATCCGGCTCTCGAAATCAATGCCAGCTAACATCACATGTCTCACCAAAGACAAGCAGCTCCAGCCTTCACAGTAAGGGTGAGTCAATGAAAGGTTTGACCAGAATGGCCATCAAACAAAGTTCACGGGGAATGTCCAAATGACCCTTGGCAGAAAAATTGGTTCCCACCCCTGCTCTAACGATGCAAAACACCTGAAGGTTCACGAGGAACCAAATGCATTGAATGCTGACCTGCATTTATAAGGGACAAGCAGAAAAGGTGAGAAGTTTAGGGATGATGGATTAAGAAGAGGTCAACTTTGCAGGGGTTTAAATAATGCTTCCATGATGTGAGGAGTAACCTCAGAACACAGGTTGTCAAGAATCCAGGTAGGACCTCCCAAAGCTGTTGCTTCCATGCCCAGAATACAGGTAAGTGGTATGTGATTGCTCCTGTGCAGTGAAAGGATCAGGCCTGCCACCCCACTCCTCCTATTCCTGAGGGGCTTTCCCTTTTCTTCATTTGCCCCCAGGCACTTTGTTCATTCAATATCCATTCCTATCACTGACTTTGTGTCAGACATCATGATAGGAACTGGAGATTTGAGATTGAATAGCACAGTGTCCACACAGACGGAGTCCAGAGTTCAGAAGGGCAAGGGCACTGTGCCCTTATAGGTTGGCTTACTGAGAAGCTGAGACATGAAGTGACAGGGCCAGATTCATTAAGTTCTTAGGGATACAAGTATACTTCATCTGTCCAAGCTTCATGAGTTTAAGGGGCTCTGGGATGTTCTGCTCATGTTTTTCACACAGAACCCTAGGATCTTGCTACGTTTTTGTAGGGGTGATGCATGTGTAAGAGGGTGATCAAATCAGAAGGCCTCTGGGATTCCTCACCACTCACAGGTTTGTGGTATTGATTCAGTCTCTTTATGTAATTTAACTTGAAGAAAGGATATGGCTATTATTTAACATGTAAACACCATGCCTCCAGTTCATGAAAAATACTAAATGGTACCCAAGAGATCTTGTGGTATTGTAAGATAATGTCATTCAAGAAGCGCTTTGTTGTGCACTATTATGTACCTATAAAGTTATCACATTTATTTGTTCAGTGATATGGTTAAATGCCAAATAAAAATTCTTTGGGCTTTCTTCTAAAATTATCCTAAGACTCACCCCACCAAATGTTTAGCTTCTTTGGATTTCATGAGGGCATTTTTGGACATGCTCATTGTGGCAGTCAAGTACTCGTGTGTGAATTTCATGATTGGGGGTCTAGGGGTTGAATCTAGCCTGCCAATCTGGAGGTAGCCAATGAGACCTCTTTGTGGGCACTGTTTTCTCATGAGAATTCTGAGAAGTCTATCAGTATTTCCCAATTGGAGGAGAGAGACTTAAGTAAGTCTCTCGGAGTCAGTCTACTGACAAGACAAGATGGCAGCATGTGAAGAACTGGAGGAGCCAGAGGATAAGCCACAGGGGCTTGCCCTGATGGAACTAGACCTCTGGGGCTGGAAAAGCCACAGAAAGACCCCTGCCAGCACTGAGATGCTTCTATCTTCTTTCGTTGGATACACACAAGACTGCACCCACTGGCTGGTGATTGTTCTGGTGTCATTGCACGTACTTTGTGAGTGGGAAAGAGACTTTATAGACTGGTATCAGATATATGAGCTAATATCGGATTTATGACATTGGACTGGACTAGGTTGGGATGCTTTCTCAACGTTCCATTCTTCTTGTATATAAACTTTTCCCTTATATCTATATGCATGTTTACGAATTTGTTTCTCTCATCTACCTAGACTAGCACACTCATTTTAGTTTCTCAAATATCTAATACAGAAGCTGATACACATAGGCATTCCACATGTTTTTATCTAGGCATATTCAGAATATGGGGGAAAGAAATGAAAATAGTACACTAAATAAATGACAAAAACAGACACTCTGATTTATTATAGAAAGCAAAATATAATTCTGAGTTCTTTTCCCACTCGTTAAATGAGTGAGTTAAAGACCATACATGTGTGTGCCTCAAAAAATTATGGGAAAATTCCATTATCTTCAATTTTACTTTTCAATGAATTTTTTGAAACTGGTTCCTGTATCAAATATATAAATACCATTAATTCTCATTGTTTGCTAGCATCCATGCTTGCTGGGTGATAACCCAAGAGAGGAGCACATTAGCCCTAACTACAGCCATCCATCTGTATATTGCTTGGTATCTGGGAACATCTTGTCTCCTACCCTCCTTGGTGAATTCTGGAACCCAGGTCATAAAGTGTGATCAAATTCTGTCAGAAATACTTCTTAGAGGAAGGATTAATAAATTCCTTTTTCTGTCATGATGACTCACCAAATAGCTTTCCTTGTGAATTACAATGAACAATGTTTCTTATTTTCTCTGGTCAGATGTTCAGAAATGTTGAAAATCTCTACCAATATGACAGCCATTTCTGGATGTGAGGTGCAAGCATGTAGACCCTGCAGAGGCACTCAGCAGCATGGACCCACGACTATCTTGGCTCGGCTTAGTTAGACTGAAATGTAGACCTTGTGGTTTTGCCCAGAGAAAGTGCTTTTTGAATATAAATAAAGATTACAAGACTGGAGTGGGTGCTTTTTCTACTTCTATCAAAATTGCTAATCTGCAAAGTTGCTCTGAATGTGTGCTGGTCTGGGTGGACTAGAGAAACGAATCCATAGAAAAGCATATGTGTGTAAGAGAGAATTTCATATAAAGGGTAATTGTACATTAAGAAAACATCTCAACCCAGTTCAGTCCAAGTCTATAAATCTGCTATTAGTCCATAAGTCCGATATCAATCTATAAAGTCTTCTGCAGACTCATGAAACACATGCAATGATGCCAAATGCAGAATGATCACAGGCCAGTGGGTAGAAAGTCTTTGGATCCAGTGATGTTATAAGCATCTCAAAGCTGGCAGCAGTCTCTGTGTACCTTTTCCAGTTCTCAGGGAAGGGGTCTGTGTGAGTCCGGGTAGACTATAGACACAAATTCATAGACATGCGTATGGATATAAGGGTAAGGTTATATACAAAAGGAATGGAACATTGGGAAAGCATCCCAATCCAGTCCAGTTCAAAGTCCTAAGTCCGATATTAGGCCATATGTCCTATACCAGTCTATAAAGTCTCCTTCTGACTCACCAAGTCACAGGCCAGTGAGTGCAGAATCCTGGCGCTGGCAGGGGTCTCCCCATGGCTCCTCACTTCCAGGGCTCAGAGTCCATCAACAGCATCCAGTGGTGATAGAAGCAACTCAGCACTGACAGAGGTCTCCTCATGGCTTCTCCAGCTTCAGAGGTCTGGTTCCATCAGGGTAAGGTCATGTGGCTTCTCCTCCAACTCCTCCAGCTCCTGAGATGCTGCCATCTTCTCTGTCTGTAGCTCATCATCTCGGAGTCTGACTTCCAACAACTGGGGAGATGACCTCTCATCTCCACGAGGGAAAGACTGTGAGATTTCCCAGACGTCTCAGGAGAAAGCCATGCCCACAAAGAGGTGTCATTGGCTACTCAATGGCTATCTCCAGATTAACAGGCCAGACTCCACCCCTACATCTCAATCATGAAATTTGACATCTCGATCGCCACAGGATCTCTCAGCGTAGTTTTATGTGCCTTGTGAGTAGAGCATCTCCAAGTGAGTGAATTTTGTCAGTAGAGAGTCTCCAAGTTAGTGAACAGAGAGTCTCCTGCTTCCAAGAAGGAAAATTCAGGAATTCCCAGAATTTTCAGGAGGTCATGCTTACACAGAGACCTCATTAACTATGATCCGTTTGGCAGACTAGACTCCACCCCTTAACTCTTAATACTATCAATCCCCAATTGACCTCAGATTATGTAAGTATCATAGCATGAATGTGTATTTGACTTGGAGCAGTGATGCTTTCTTCCATCTGTCAGCATACAGTATATTATTACTTTTTTGTGAACTTTGCTAATGATGTTGCTTGCATACATGAACACCATGGACATTTTAATTAAAAAAGCTTCAATAAAGAATGAAAATCAAGATTTTATATGTAGTCTAATATAGGTGAATTCCAGGACCTATGACTATAGTAATCTATCTTCTTTTAATTCCTTCCTCCACTTTCAAAGTGGTTTGTATCTGTTCGGTGATGTTCATTCATTCTTCCTCTGAACTGGTTTTATAAAGAGCTGGAAACATTTTTACTCTTTCTTCTGCAATGATTCAGTGAATATTTAGTAAGTACCTGTTGTATGTCAGACACTATACTAGGTAGTGTTTAAAAGGCACAAGGTCTACTTGGAAATTAACAAATGCTCTGGGTATATACTGTAGTCTAAAAATATCACCCCAAACAAGCTAAGTATTAAAAACAAAACCCATTATTTATTTTGCTCACAGATCTGTAATTTGGGTAGGGCTCAGCACATCAGTTTATCTCTATTCCAAGGCTCTGAGCACTCACTCATTAGCCTGACTGAGGATTGAGGGTGGCTGTCAACTGAGATTTTTCCTAGGGTCATGGCTAGAACACCTAAAGGGGGCCCAACTGTGTAGTTTTTCCAGTTCTTCACTGCACAGAGAGGGGGGTTTAAGAAGGAGAATCCCAAGAGAGAACAACAGAAGTTGGGGGATTTTCTAATCTGGTTTCAGAAATCACACAGCATCAGTTCTGATACATTCCATCCCTTAATAAGAGTTAAATAAGGGACCAGTCAAATTCATGGGCAGGGAGATGAGGCTAGGCAGATGTCAATATACAAACACGCTCTAATGACAATACAAGAAAATAGATAATTTCTGGGCAGTGGAAAAAGTACTATGTAGAAAGGGAAAGCACTTTTGGGTGAGTAGAATTTAGGATTATCACCTACCCAAATAGTGAGAGTCTGGAAAGATTTCTTAAAATGAAACAAATGATATTGAACTACTGAAGGTGACTTCACCAGAAGAAAGGGGGTTAGCGTGGTGGGCACAATGGCACATGTGGAATTAAATGAGGAAGAACGGATCATATTTATAGAACTGCTTTGCTAGAGCCCAGATGTAGAATACAAGCAACAGTGCCTCCATGTGAGTCTGAGAAGGTGGTGACAAAAAGCTGTGTAAATCATTACGCAGATCTGGACTTTAAACAGCAGGCCACGGGGATAGTTGTTGAAATGTTTTAGATAAGGAGTGACATGTCCAGATTTATATTTTACATTAAGAGCCCTTTGATGAGATTAGCATAGAAGAGGGATGGAATGTAAGACTGATAGTAAGAAGACCAGGTTTTGGGATAATCCAAGCAAAGGGGATGATAATGAGTGAATACAATGGTGGGGATGGAAAAAAAAAAGACAACCTCAAGAGGTAGGACTGCTGGGACTTGGTGATTATCTATTGACTGGTGGGAGGGAGAGAAAGGAGTCAGAGAATATGGCAGTCAACTAATCTGGTGTCAATTTGAGGATTAAGAGTGTAGGGGTGTAGTCTAGCCCATCAATCTGGAGATAGCCAATGAGACCTTGGTGTAGGCATGACTCTCTTTTGAGAATTCTGGGAAATCTGACTGTATTTCCCCCTTGGCGGTGAGAGACTCACTACTCAGTCCCTTGGAAATGCTCTACTGACAAGACATAAGGCTGACTTCCTGGGAAACAACCCTGAGGAGAAGCCACATGGATCTACCCTGATGCAGTCAGAAACCTGGAGACCTAGAGAAGTCACATAGAGACCCCTGTCAGTGGTGAGATGCTTCTACCACCACTGACTTTGCACCCACTGGCCTGCGATCTTCCTGCATTCAGCATCGCTGCACATGTCTTGTGAGTCTGAAAAGGACTCTATAGATTGCTGTCAGATAGATATGTTAATATTGGGTTTGTGGATTTGATTTGAACTGGACTGGGATGTTTTTCTTAATGTACAATTACCCTTTATATAAAACTGTTATATGTGTATGTGTACTTATGAATTTGTTTCTCTAGTTTACCCAGACTGACAGAGAGAGAAAGATTTCTGCCTTCAGAAGCTGGGTGGTTTCATTCACTCATAAGGGGCAAAACACGAGGAACAGTTTGGGAATGTCACAGGAAGGGATGTTTATGATTCTCTTTAGAGTTTAGCATGCATTGAAGTGGGACATTGAAGTGAAAACTTGAGCTTTGAAAAGGGGATTGGGAGCCATCAGAGGATAAAATCTGTAGATCAAAATTAAATATTTGAATGAACAGACTGAAAAGAATGAAAGAAGAAGCCCTGAAGTTTGTCGATATTTAAGGAGTGGGAAATATAAAGAGAACCTCAACAAACAGATGATAAAATAACACAAAAGTACCTGGAAAACCAGGAAGTGGGGCATCCTAGAAGTCAGTAGAGGATTGTGTAAAGAAGAGAATGATGAACAATAATTAAGACTCTGGAGAAATCAAATAATTTGAGAATTGAGAGGCTGCTGGGTAGCCTAGCCAACTGAGCCCCAGAATTCTTTGCTCTTCGCTGCACACTCTATGGGATTCCTGTAAGAACAGTGGGGTGTTACAAATAACTGTGCACCAACTCCAAGAACATCCGTGAATACTATGGAATTCTACTGAAGATTTTATGGGGAGGCAAAGATGTATTTATACACCATTTAGCAAAACTTGATGAAAATGCCTTTTACTTATCTGTTTTGTCTTCAAAACCTCACTCCTATCTGCTTATTTCTGCAGAAGCCTCCTCCAGCTTCCTTGCACTACCTCCCCCAATCTTTGATCTCTGCTTTTTCCTCTCTCTGAGCTTCTCTCCTTTGCATGTTATCTGGTTATGTGTAGCTGACAATAACAAACACATTTTCATGTGATAGTTTTATTTAGCAGTATGACATTTCAGCAGAGACTAGGCCCAACAACAATTTCAGTGCTGTGGAGAAGGCGAAAGACAGGTGTTTGTTATTGAGGATGAACTAGACTTATTGTTAATCAGGTGTGGAGAGGGAGTGGAGATAAGTGTTTATGTTTAACCCAATATGCTTAACAGTAAGAAGAAGCTGAGAAAAAGAAAAATTTCTTCTAGGAAACAAGGGATGAGCAACACAAGAGAGATTTGAGTCTTTGTACTTCGAGACATCTGATAATAAACTCACATAAAACTCACTTGAGATTCTAACCCTCACATAACTTTTACTTAAGTGTAAATCCCTTCCTACCATCAGCATACTCATACATATTTCTGAAATATAGTCCAACAATTCTCTCTCTCTCTATTTGCTCATTTACTCACTCACTGAGTGCTCATTCTAGTGCAATTCAATGTCAGAGAAATGAGGTCGAGAAAGCCATCATTCATCTGTTTGATTTGCCATACTGAGGCACCTGACGTGTTGCTGTCATAGTGGAAGCTATGTCACTGGCATTTCTTAAAACAACAGCAACAACAGCAAACAATCACTTTATTGGTGGCTCTTAGAGCTCTTATCACAATCCATTCATCCATTGTGTCCAGCACATTTGTACGTATGTTGCCATCATCATTTTCAAACCATTTTCTTTCTACCTGAACTGGCATTTCAAATATCATACTGAACAGGTTTCATCAGAACTTCCAGGCAAGAAGAGATTAGGAAGAAGGACAAGGTGGTCTGATTCTGGGAGATTAGTCACTGAAGATATTTTTAAGGACAATGGAACATTGTCTGATATAGTGCCAGGAGAAGCAGTCCCTCAAGTTGGAAGGCATTCAGCATACAACTGAGGAAGAGCTACCTCCTCAAAGTAGAATCAACAGTAATGCCCTGGACACAGAAATGCTTTCTGGACCTGCATTTGCCAATGGAACATGATGCAAGGTGAATAGCAACAAGAACAAACCCTAAAAAAACGCAAACATAAATCCATTAGCACTGAGTCAATTCAAAGTCATACTGATCCTTGTTAAAGTTTCTGAGCCTGTGAATCTTTACTGAAGCAGGTAGCCTTTCCTTTCTGCAGAGAAGTTTCTGCTTTGAGCTGCCAAACTAGCTGCTGGACTTTTAACCCACAGCTCCATCAGTACTCCCTCAAGATGAAAAGAGGCAGCTTTTTTCTTTTTTAACCCTAACCCAAGATGCAGTTTTAAATGGGGCATGTACTCTAGAAAAAATGGAAGTTGTAAAGAAATGAAATGGAACTCTTGGGCTCGTACAGCTCTGATAGCAACCCATATACCAATGGTATGGAGCACATACAATTTGTATTGTACATATGTTTCCATCATCATTTACAAAACATTATTTTCCTACTTGAGCCCTTGGTATTAACTCCTCTCTTTCCCCCTTCCTCCTTTACCCTCCCACTCTCATAAACCCTTGATAAATTATAAACTATTATTACTATTATTTTCATATCTTACATCGTCCATGATCTCCCTCCACTGGGGGGGGGGAGTGGTGGTGTTATATGTTGATCATTGCAATTACTTCCTCGTTTCTTGCCTCATCTTACTCCTACCTTCATGGTATAGCTACTACTAACACTGCTTCTGGAGGGCTTATCTGTCCTGGATTCCATGTGTCAAGAACTCTTATCTGTATGCATGTATATGTTTTGGTCTAGCTGAATTCTTAAAATAGGATTGAGGTCATGATAGTGGGGTAGGGTGAGGGTGGGGAGCATTAAAGAACTAGTGGAATGCTATGTGTTTTGTGTGTGTTTCATTGATGCCATATTGCACCCAGGCTGGCTTGTTCCGTCCTTGTGGCCCTTCTGTGAGGGGGTGTTCAATTATCTACAGATGGGCTTTGGGTCTCCATTCTGGCCTCCCTTGTTTGCATCAATATGATTGTTTAGGGTCTTCTGATGCCTGATACCTGATGCGGTCAACACCTGATGATCACACAGGCTAGTATGCTTCTTCCATGTGGGCTTAGTTGTTTCCCAGCTCGATGGCTGCTTATTTAACTTCAAGCTTTAAGACCTTTAAGCCTCTTAATAGTGGGGCATCATCAGCTTTCTTCACCACATTTGCTTATGCATCCATTTTGTCTTCAGTGATTACATCTGGAAGATGAGCATCGCAGAATGCTGGGTTATCAGAACAAAGTGTTCTTGCATTAAGGTAGTACTTGAGTAGAGGCCCAATGTCTGTCTACTATATGTTAATACTTAACATTTAAATATATGAACAAAGACCTATGCACCTATATATAATACATTTATATATGTAAATATCTGTATTTAGACCTCTATAATTTTCTTTCAGCCTCCTACTCTCTTCCATTTCCTTTTACTTCCCTCCTTTCCCACTATCATGATCAACCTTAATTCGGCTCTCAGTAATTCCTTTCAGCTACATTGCACTCAAACTCCACCAGGCAAAATGGAACTATTAAGATCAGTATTTTAGATATTAATGAACTGAAAAAGAATTACCTGGCCATTATCAGTTCAACAATTATATGGTTTACTATGCCTATAGTGACAAACTCAAGGGGAATTGAATTGCAGTAATTGAAAAGGGGAAATAAAAGACTATTAAGGTCTATCTTGAAGTATAATACTCTCTGTGATAGAATAATGTCTACACACTTAGAAGAAAGTCCAGTTACTATGACTATTATCCAAGTTTATGTATCACTCATAAATATATGGGAGAATTCTAACACTCTTGATCTGAAATTGGTCAACCAATTTCAATCAATGTGCTTCGAAAGAAGAAAGTTGGAAGCAAAGAGGAAGAAACAATAGTTGAAAATGTGCTTTTGGTAGTAGAAATGAAGCTAGACATCACATGATAGAATTTTTCATAACCAACAATTTGCTCATAGCAAATATCTTTTTTCACCAACACAAAAAGCAACTTTACACATGGACTTCTCCAGATGGAAAACACAGAAATAAAATGTTCTGCGTTTGTGAGCAGAGATGATAGAGAAGCTAATCAAATCAAGGTCTTTGACGGACTGTGGAACCGACCACCAATTGCTCATATGAAAGTTCAGGCTGACGCTGAAGAACATTAAAACAAGTCCCTGAGGGTAAAACCATGCCCTCGAGTATACCCCAGCTGAATTCAGAGCATGTATCTCTCTCAAATTCAAAATCTCAAACACAGACTTGATAGATTAACAGAGGGAAGTTACTGCAAGTCAGCGTTGACGCATGGCAACAAATCTGATTTTTTTTTTAATGACAGAAGCTCAGGTGAGGATACAGTCATTTGAACAAAACAAAGGGACAGTGAATGGCGTAAAATCAATCAAAATGCACATCAGAGTTGCAGTCTTTTACCGTAATTATTCAAATCTATAGCTGAACAGGGAATCCAAAAGGTGGATTACGTAAAGAAAAACACCATCCAATTTGGAAGATGATTCATTAGCCACTTAGCATATGCAGACAACACAGCCTTGATGATAAAAGCAAAGAGGAATGGAATCACTTGCAGGTGACGCTCAAAGACTAGATCCTACAGTATGGATTACAGCTTAATAAAAAGAAAACAAAATTTCCCACAATTTGACCAGTACATTACAATACATGAAGAAAAGCTTGAAGCTGTCAAGGATTTAATTTTGCTTGGATTTACAGTCAACACCCATGAAGGCAGCAGTCCGGAAATCAAAGGACACTTTGCAGTGGGCAAATCAGCAGCAGCAGACCTCTTGTGGCTGCAATTTATTCCACTCGCCCTCCGACTGCTTTTAAGCACCACCTGATCTTTTTCTGCTCTCTACCAAATTGCCAGATTGTACTTTCAGAAAGGCCAGTGGAATGCTTCCAGTGGGGGTGTGATAGCATGGTGTCCCCTTCAGGGAGCGGGCCACTCCACACTCAGTGGCACAGAGACCTCTGTGGGTGCAGTAGGCGTCTTCAGATCAGGTTGTGCGCTGGGGGGCACAGGTTGGCTGGCTGCAACCTGTACATTCATTTCTGATTAGCAGCCAGGCAGGACCGAGATCACAATTTGATGAGAGCAGTATGCTGCTCTGCTTCAGATATAATTCTTTTTTCCCCCCAGATATAATTCTTAAAGGAAGGATATTGTCCATAGGCAGGTGGATAGGACTGTGACAAGAAAGCCGTATTGCATGTGGCCTAACTGGAGGGGCAGCAGGCAGGCACATGGTAAAAAAGAAACTTGGGACAGCGTGTTGTTTGTTTCTTTCTTATTTTAAACACTTCACAGTGAATGAGGAGAAAGTTGACAGAGCAGATCATCGGTTTCATATCCGACAAGTTTTGTTCCACATTTCCCTCCCACATGATGCAGGAGCTTCTGATATGATCCTTTATAGAGCAGTTGGTAGTGGTAGCTGGGTACCATCTAGTTCTTCTTGTCTGAGGGTTGTGGAGAATGAAGTTTGCATGGTTACTTAGTCCATTGGATTGTTTTTCAGTGTCTTTCAATTTTCACCGTTCTTCTTTCCTTTGATGGGAAGAGATTAATAGTTGTACCTTAGATGGTTGCTCATGAGCTTTTAAGACCCTGCTTGCTATTTGTCAAAGTAGGATGTTGAACATGGCCTTTGTAGACTATTTTATGCCAATTGACGTTGGTGTCCCCTGAGACTATGGTCCTAATCCCCAGAGCCCAGCAATTCATCCTCTAAAGGGGGTTGGTTATGTCTAAGGCATTTGCATAACTTTTCCTACTGTATGCTCCACCATGTTCATGGGTATAATTGCAGCTGAGATAAAATACTCTTGATTTTCGACTAGGTCAAAACAATCTAGAAACAACACTAGCTAAGATTTATCGAATGTCAACTACTTATTCACCACATTCCCTGTACATTTACACAGATTGGCTCATTAATTTTTACCATAAACTTGTTGAGGAAGATATTCTTATTATCCTCATTTAGCAAATGACTAAGCTAAAGGTCAGAAATGGTGGATAACTTGTGAATAAATATCAGGGTTGTTCAGTCACACAGTGGTCTAGACTGAGATTTGAACCATTCCCTCAGTTTCGTTTAGCTTCTTCACAGTTCACCTGACAGCCTCAAGAGCAGGTGTTTCCACTCATGAGACAAGGGCAGAAAGAAGCCCAGCAAATGCATACAAGCATATTACAGGCATAAGACAAACAGAAGGGACTCAGTGAATCCCACCCTTTTGGCACAGCTCTTAGATATTTCCTGAGCTAGCCCTGGCTAACCTTTCTACCTCCTCACTGCCATTTTCCAGTAAACTGCTTTGCCAGGCTCCAGCCCCATTGAGGAACTTGGTCTGAACATGCCTTGTTTTGCTCTTCCTCTGTGCCTTTATCCCTTGGTATGTCCTTCCTGGAAAAAGTCTCAACTTTTCAGCCATTGCTCAGGTTTCAGCTCCTTTTTTTTACAAACTTTCTCTGCTTTCCAGCTTGCATTGCTGCTCATTGCTGTTTCCTTTCCACCCAGCTTACACCTTTATCTAGCTTGTTTCAAATAATATTTTTGTGACTTGCTTGCTGTCTCTCCCCACTGAGGTGTGAGTTCTCTCAAAGTATGGGAAGCATCTTACACAATGGCTAGGACATAGTTGGAATTCCATTAGCATTTGTGGGAAAACCTCCTAAAGCAATTGTGAACCACCGTCAGATAACTTTAGCCTTCAGAGACTACTACTCTGATTTATGCAAAGAACTTTACTTTTCAGTGCTATAATTCTGATAATTTTCTTAATCCTTTCTCTTGAATTGACTCTGTAAATTGTGGGATATGCTATAAATATTTGGCTCTTCAAAGGTGATAATGAACTCTGAATTGACTAACCACTCTGCTGATGACAAAGCATACACACATGCTCCATCCTTCTTTGCTGGGTCAACCATGGAACCTTCTCTTTTCATTCTACCTACTAAGCAGGGATGCAGGCGGAACCTGTTAAAGGATATATAGTTCCTGCCCTCGATACAAAAGGACTTTGGAATTTTTGGCACAACAAATGAGCATCTGGTTTTTTAAACAGAGTGGTTAAAAATGGGCTCATTTGAGAGTAACTTAATTACAACCTACAACAAACCAGAACAAAACTTGCTGCTATACAAGTGGTTCCACAGGCTAGAGTGACCCTCAGGGATGCCCTAGCTAGATTGTAACTCTTTAGGGGACTCCATAGCCTTGTCTTTCTCCCCTGGAGTGGCTGGGGATATGGAACTGTTGGTCTTTAGGTTAACAGCCCAATACAGAACCACTGTGCCGTCAGGCCTCTTATGACATACAGGCAAACCTCTTATTTAACTATGAAGAGTGAAAGTTGTGAGCAATGACACATTCTGTCTTTCTTATAAGGGTCTCTCATCTCTCCCTACACAAGTTGCTGACCTAGCAAATGATAGCTAGGCCAGTTTGTCTGAGGCAATAGTTTTAAGACTTCTCCTTCATTAGGCAGGTGTCATCTCTTGCTGCAATGAGGGACTTGTTCATCTTTACCTGCATTGAGGCTTTCCCACCAGTGTTTACTTCCTTAGTCCTACTTTTCCTTTACTCTGTTTTTCTCCCTTTGACAACTTAGGCTTTTGCCCATTTCTTTGTCCTCTCTTGCGTGGCATGTTTCCCTGGTTGGCCCCAAACCTGGTCCTGAGCACTATTAGTGTTTTCATCATTATCCTGTGAGTCCTATTTGGGGCAGGAGAGAGAGAGAGAGAGAGAGAGAGAGAGAGAGCAAGCCTCCACGTTCATCCTATCTGTTCACTTATCTATTCCTTTCCAGTGTGTTGAATCCAAATCAAGATGTCTCCTTGTGATGAACCTGTTATTTAGAAAGTCCGTTTTCTTTCATCTGGGTGTGGGGGGGGGGGGAAGATGCAACACTTAGTAAATTCTCATCAGGGCCAGTTTCTCCCCCACCACCGTCCTCACTCTTCACACAAAGTATCAGAACAAGATATTTGTTATGCATGATACATGATATCTATACATGACAGAGCTTGCCTCCTCTCTCAAGCTCAAGCATGCACTTTAGAAACTGTGTTGTTCATGTGGTTGGGTAAAACTGGCTCACTGTTGATCAAAGAAACATGTTTGAATCATTTATTTTGTTAAAATAACTTTTTATTGTATTTTTTAAAAATTATTTTATTGGGGCTCTTGCAGTTCTTATAACAATCCATACATTAATTGAATCAAGCATATTTGTACATGTATTTTCATTTTTATTCAGAATCTCTGTCTTCTGAACTTTCTCCTTGGAGAAATGATGCTCTTTGATCAGGAATTATTGATTATTATTTGTTGTTTTCTTTTTTTTGGGGGGGAGGGGCATCACTCTCCTCTGGTGGTGGGAATAGGAGGCCCAGCCTTTGCCCCTGTGGAGCTGCTGCTGGAATTGAACCTCCATCCCAGTGGGCCGCAGTCCTGTGCACAACCACTACGCCACCAGGGCTCAGCTCTGTTGACTATTTTCAAGAGGATTCCCCACCTATTGTTATTGTCCACCCTAGCTAGAGGTCTGTCTATTGCTTGACTGAAATGGAGCCAAGTGTAAGTTCAGTGCCAGGCTTGCAGGGATGCAAAAAGTTGTAGTTATCAAACAATGATTACAGCTGGCTTTCCTGAACCTACCTTCACAGGAGCCTGTTCCTTCTAGGTTGGGGTGAGGTAGACTGGCAATAGTAAAGTTGAATGTTTAATAATTAATTTATGTAAATGTTTGAAGACATTGAGTCAAATATTTCTGTAGTCCTGAAATGGAGATGAGGTCTCTAAATACCAAAGCCTAAACCCGATAAGAAAAGATTTATAGATATTTTAAAATTTAAATTTTTAAATTTTCACTTCTCTTGTTTATTTTTGGAAATGACAACAGAAGTTCACAGCAGAAGTTTTTAATTGTCTTTTTTGGTGCTATTATCTTTGTGATGGGTGAGTACTAAGCTAGGAATGGTGTTACTGTCAGCATTAAGTGCACATTTTGGAAGACATTTGATGGATGAGTTGGTGTGGCCATAATATTGTGGTATTGGATTGCTTTGTTCTTCTCCTTCTTTTAAATCATTTTATTAGGGGCTCATACAACTCATCACAATCTATACCGCCATCCATTGTATGCAAGGCATATTTGTATATTTGTTGCCATCATCCTTATCAAAACATTTTCTTTTTACTTGGTATTAGCTTCTCCTTTTCCTACTCCTTCCCCGATCCCTCTCCCTCATGAACTCTTGATAATTTATAAATTATTATTATTTTGCCATAACATACACTGTCTGATGTCTCCCTTCATCCACTTCCCTGTTGTCCATACCTCAGGGAGGAGGTTATATGGAGATTCTTGTAATCAGTTCCCTCTTTCTATTCCACTTTCCATCCACCCTCCTGGTATCACCACCCTCACCACTGGCCCTAAAGAGATCATCTGTCCTGGATTCCTCATGATTTTGGTTCCTATCTGTACCAGTGTGAATACTCTGGTCTAACTGGATTTTTAAGGTAGAATTCAGATCATGTTAGCGGGAGGGAGAAAGCATTTAAGAACTTGAGGAAAGTTGCATATTTCATCGTTATTACACTGTGCCCTGACTGGCTCATCTTTTCTCCAGAACCTTCGGTAAGGGGATATCACTTCCCCTGAAGATGGAGTTTGGGTCCCCAATCTGTATTCCCCCTCATATATAATGATATAATTTTTAGTTCTTTGATACCTGATACCTGATCCCTTCAACATCTCATGGCCACACAGGCTGGTGTGCTTCTTCCATGTGGGCTTTGTTGCTTCTGAGCTAGATGTCTGCTTTCAAGCCTTTAAAACTCCCAGATGCTATCTCTTTGATAATCAAGTACCATCAGCTTTCTTCACCACTTTTGCTTGTGCACACATTTGTCTTCAGTGATTGTGTCTCAAAGATGAGTATAATGGAATGCCAATTTAATAGAACAAAGTAGTCTTGCATTGAGGAAGTAGTTGAGTGGAGGTCCAATGTCCATCTGCTGCCTTAATGCTAATCCTATAAGTATATGCACGTAGATCTATTTCCCCATTATCATCATATATAAACATATCTATCTATGTTCATACCTGTATTTAGACCTCTGTAAATGTTCTTTGTCTACCAGTTCTTTCCTCTATTTCTTTTTCCTTTCCTCTTGTCCCACTATCGTGCTCATCCTTCATTTGGGTTTCAGTAATTTCTCGCTCTTACATTACTCTTGATCAATCCCTATCAGTTCTCGTACACTGCCTAGCAACTGATTTTGGATCATTTGTTGTTCCCTTATCCCTAGGATGGACAACACCACCTCCTTGCCCCATCTGCCCATCTCCCATGTTCCCCCAGAACCATCAGTTCCATTGTATTCTCCTCCAGACTGTTCACCTAGCCTATCTTATCTAGATAGACTTGCAGAGATAATAATATGCACAAAAACCAAGACATCACAAGATGAAGCAGTGGAAGAAAACAAAAGAATGACAACAACAAAAGTCCAGAAAAGGGCTGAGCCCTGGTGACGTAGTGGTTGTGCGCGGGACTGTGGCCCACTGGGATGGAGGTTCAATTCCAGCAGTGGGGCTGGGCCTCCTACTCCCACCACCAGAGAGCAGTGATGCCCCCCCCAAAAAAAAATTCCAGAAAAAATATATAAATAAGTTAAAAATTAAAAATGATAATAATAATAATAAACCTGTAAATACTTTAAGGTTTGTTTTTTGGCGAGGACTGTCCCATGGTTGAATCTGATGGGGTGTCACATTTGGGATTCACATTTGGATACATTGCTGGTGAAATGCAAAATGGAGCAGTCATCCTAGAAAAAAACTTAATCAATTTCTCATAAAATTGATTATTCACTTGTCATATGACCCAGTAACCACCCACCTGGGTCTTTATACCAGATAAATGAAAGCATATTCAAAGAAAAATCTCTATGTGAATGTTTATAGTGGTTCTATAGTTAACTCTCAGAAATTGAAGAAATAAAAGTAAATGCCCTTTAATTGATAAGTGGACTACCATCAGATATAGTCACATAATGAAATAGCAACAAAACATGAACTATTGATATGTACAACCATTTGAATGAATTTCAGAAGCATTATGCAAGTGGAGGGGACCAATCTTGAAGGGTTTCATAGTGTGTGGTTCCACTCACATGACATTCTCCAAAAAACTGCGTGACTTATCGGGACAGAGTAGAGATCCGGAGCTGGGGGAGGGGTAGGAGTTGGGTACAACTATAGAAGCATAGCATGTGGGAGCTTTGAGAGAGAGAAAGATGTTCTGCATCCTCATTATGATGGGAGTATTAGTCTACTTATACGTTAGGATTCACAGAACTTCCCATTTAATTTATAATTAAAAATTGTAAATACAATAACTAGATCAAAAGATTTATAAAACTATATATCCAAAGTAAAAAAAGGATACCTTTTCTTCTCTGATTGTCCTTACTTAGTATTAGTTTAGTTCATAATAAAACAAATCACATAAATTAGGTGAGTTGAAAGAACACAATTTTATGTTCTCACACATCTAGAAGTTGAAAGTCCACTTCAGGGAGTCAGCCATGTTGATTCTGTCTGTGGGACTCGCTCCAGTTTCTGGTTACTCCTGGCATCCCAGTGCTAACATCCTGCACTGGGCAAAATCTACTGCACAAGATCTCTTTCAGGGCACAGGTGCCACTTGCAAGACTAATGTGAACCTGACCCAAGTCATGATGTATTTTCAATTGCCTCACATGCACGTGAAACTTGGACAATAAAGTTGGAGGACCACAGATGAAATGACGCACTTAAGTTATGATGTTGGCAAAGAATAGTGAAAGTACTGTGGACTTCCAGAGTGCTCCTTAGAAGCAAGAATGTGTTGGACGTGTTATCAGGAGAAATAAACCCCTGGAAAAGGATATCATGCTGGTACAGTCGAGGGTCAATGAAGAAGAAGAAGACCCCTAACAAGATGTAAGGATACAGTGGCTGCACCAATGGGCTCACACGTAAGAACAAGGGCGAGGCTGGCCCAGGACAGAGCAGAGCTTTGTTCTGTTGCACAGTTTTGCAATGAATCCCTCCAACTTCTCATCACCTTTCCATAAGGAATGACATCGCTTCTTAGCCGTTTAGCTAAGATCAAGTGGGGAAACAAAATGGTGACTTTGGACATTCCTTTACTTATAGTCAACACTCTTATGCTATGTCTTCCTCCTGGGTACCTGCCTCTGTTTCTTTTCTCCTCTTTTTATAAGACACCATTTAGAAGAGATTCAGTGTAAGACCCAGCACTATTTCATTAACGTGACAGAAGAACGATACGATTTCCAAACAGAGATAGATTTATTGATATAATAGTTAGGAATTCAACATAACTTTTCGGGGAATGAAATTCCATTCACAACAATGATACTTTTTTTAAAAAATGAGGCAGTCTCATACCTTGTTCATGAAAGTATCTATTATTGCCAACTTTTGGATGGGCAATCTAACTGTAAGTATAAAATCATAAGTCTATTGTATGGTTTTGCAATCTCATTTTTGTAAAGGTAGTCTAAGTATTCTGGGTAAGCATAGTGCTCATAGCTACCTTTTTTTCATATTTTAAAAGCCAAATAAAGCTAAATTTCTAGTTGTAGGAATTTGCTTTGAAATGATGATACCTGTACACTAAATATACACTTAAAATCATTGTAAAAATCTACATTTGTTGATATGGAAAACTGTCCATGATATATTATGTAATGAAGGCAATCATAGAAATAGCATATATTGTATAAACTTGCTTTTAAAATAAAAGTATATGTCCAAAAACCTCCCTGTGGTTAGTTATAGAAAAGAAACTTAGAATAATGACACCAGCTGCATTATCTGAGTGTTGGCCTGAAAGTGATTCTTAGTTTCTTCCTTGTATTTTTTTAACAGCACTTTTTTACTTGTACTTTTGTTATTATCTAAACTTTTGATTCTGAGCATATATTATATACAAAGAAAGACTTCCTTTTTTAAAATTAAAAGACCATTTTATTCAGGGCTCTTATAGCTATTATAACAATCCATATATTAATTGTATCAAGCATATTTATACATATGTTGCCATCATTATTTTCTAAACATTTTCTTTCTATTGAGCCCTTGATATCACCTTCTCTTTTTTCCCACCCTCTCTCCTGACCCCTTGATAAATTATTATCATTTTCATGTCTTACACCAACCTCTATCTCCTCTCCCCCATGATTTCCCATGTGGTCTGTTCCCCTGGGAGGGAGGAGTGTGGTTTTATGTCGATTACTGTGATCAGTTCCCCCTTCCTGCCTTCCTCTTCCCACACCCCCACTACCTTCCTTTCATTCATGTTCCTTGATTCTGTGTGTCATGAGTTCTTATCTCTCTTTTTAAAAAATCATTTTATTGTTTTATAGGGCAGGGGGAGTAGGGAGGGGAAGGCATGAGAAGCTGAAATCAAAGGCTCAAGTGGAAAAAGCAGAGATTTGGAGAATGATGACAACAGCAGGCAGGCGAAGGGACTTGGCACAGTATATGTATATATGTATTGTGATAAGTGATGTATGAACCCCCAATAAAATGATTTTTTTGCTTATTTATTTATTTATTATTTATTTTATTTTTAATTACATATTTATATAATTTTATTGGGGGTTCATACAACTCTTATCACAATCCATCCATCCATCCATTGCATCAAGAACATTTGTACATTGGTTGCCCTCTTCATTCTCAAAACATTTGATCTCCACTTGGAGCTCTTATCTCTTATGTGCACCTGTGAACATGCTCCAGTTTAGCCCAAAGTGAAAGGCAAGACTGGAGGAACCAGAGGAATAGTGTGTGTTTCATTGGCGCTGTACTACACCCTGGTTGACTCATTCTTTCCTGTGACCCTTCTGTGAGGGGTCCATTGTCTACTGATGGGTTTCAGGTCTCTGCTATGACCCCCCTAATTCTCAACAATATGGTTTTTGTTTGTTTGTTTGTTTTGGGGTCTTCTGATACTCTTTACTCAATCCCATAGACTCTTCATGATCCCATGGGCTGGTGTGATTCTTCCATGTGGGTTTCTTGCTTCTCTGCTACTTGGCTGTTTTTTTAACTTCAAGCTTTTCTTTAAGATCTAGGATGCTATATCGTTTGATATCCGGGTGCCATCCACTTTCTTCACCACATTTTTTATATACTTATTTTGTCTTCGGCGATTATGCTGGGAGGGGGAGCATCACAGAATGCCAAGTTATTAGAACAGGGTGTTCTTGCATTGAGGAAGGGTTTGAGCAGAGACCTGAGGTCCATCCACCTTCTCAATGTATTGGAAAGGCTACTTTTTAGCCTAGTATAAGAATGCCCGAAATAAAGCAAATTTATTCAAATATGTGTTTCCCAAAGCTCAATGTCCAAATAATATCAAGAGAACACTTGGCTGCACATTTCTGGGCATGTGAAATATTATTTCCACTGTTTGGCTTTTCAGTCTTCACTGTGTGTGGCTAACAAACATTCTTTTCCATTGTTGTCATCTCTGGGGGTTGCAAATGCAATTCTTGGACTGAGTAAGTTTAATCTCAGGGTGTTTCTATGATTAAAAGTCAAATAATACATTTTTTTGTATAAAGTATAGTTTACAAATGCAGTATCTGGGGTGGGTAAAATGAAAAAGGTTTTTATTACTAACTTTAGGAATTATGTACTGATAGATTGATGGCTGATTTAAATATAACTTCTTGTCAAGCATCTGGTTTTAGAGTCAAATTACTGTGACTCTACAGTTTCCTTGAAGACTCATAGTCTCATGTTTCTGTTTGCTTTCACATCTTTTTTTCAGAAAATGAAGCGTGTGAAACTGCGAGTTGAATTTCCATTGTATTATATTTTATGGGACATGCTGGTGTTTTCATAGAAACAGAAGGTGGCCGTCAAACTGTCTGGAAGCAAAAAAAAAGAATTGACCTATCTGGCCATCATCTCAGTGAACTTTGGTCTACTCCAAATTCTCTCTCCCATACAGTGGAGCTTCATTTGGGAGTGCTTTTGTGTCTCCCGAGCTGCTCATATATTTTTCTGATGTCTCCTCCCCAGTTTTGCCACAAGACTCACCCTCAGTGAAATGTTTTCTTTGCTTATCGCCAAGATTCAATTCAATTAGCAAAATGACTTGTATCAAACTTTAGGATCTTATGTTTTTGGATATGGTCTCATTTTTAGTTCCCCAAAGAGAAGAATGTTCTGGACTCCAAGAGGTGTAAATTTTGAGGAAGTGGTGTTGCTTTCAACCAGCTCTTGGAGAACAATGAGGTTGTCTGGTCCCCCAATGATTTACGGTCTTGAAAATGCTAAAGAGCAGTTTTTCCCTCTCCTAATAGGATCCCTATTGGTTAAAGCTGACTTGATGTCAGGGGTGGTAGGAGTGGGGGTTGGTTGAGAGAGGTGGCAGTGCCTTTTATTGCTTTGAGACACAAGTTGCCTTTAATTACCATCACCAGTGCAAATCTAAAAACAAAGTTACACCACTTTCTGTTCAACAGAAACTCAGGCTATGGCCTTCAGGACAGGAGCAGATACAGAGATTATGGGTTGACTATATTGTAAATGAATTGTCATAGTCACTAGCTACTACGCTCATGTGTTTGGCGACTTAGGCCAAGATGTTCTCAAACTGCAGAAAGCACCAGTCTTCTCTGACCACCCCCCTACCCCCACCCCACCCCCCACCCCCCCGCCCCGGGGCTTTCTAGCTCAGAAGTTAAAACTCAGAAGATCACCAAGATTGGGAAAATAGAGCAATTGTATAAAGCAGACTTTAACAAAAAACAGAAATTAGTAAAAATGTAGGCAAAAAGACTGCAACCTTTAGTAAAGATTACAGCTTCATGTAACGAAAACCCAAATCCTCATAACTGGATCCATCGACAGCCTCATGACAGATGGAGAAAGAACTCAGTTTGTCAAGGATTTCATTTTATTTAGATTCACAATCAATGCTCATGGAAGCAGCAATCAGGAAATCAAGTAATGTATTGCACTAGAAAAATCTGCCATGCAAGACCATATTAAAGTACTTAAGAGCACGGATGTCGTTTTGAGGATGAAGATGTGCTCATCTCAAGCCATGATAGTTTTAATCACCTCATATTCATGTGAATGTTAGGCAATAAATAAAGAAGGCCACAGAAGATTTGGTATATTTGAAATAAAGTCTTAAAGAATATTGACAGTGCCGTGAACTTACAGAAAAGCAAACAAATCTGTCTTGGATCGGAAGAAGTATAGCCAGGAAACTTGTAAGCAACAGGCGAGGCTTTATTCCGCTTTCTGGAAAAGGACATCATGTTTACAAAAGCAGAGGAAAAATGAAAAAGAGGAAGACCCCTAATGGAGTGAATTAACTCAGTGGCTGCAGCAATGGTCTCATGTGTAGCCATTAATGGTGATGTAGGTGATGTTTCATTATGTTGCACAGTCACTGTGAGTGGGAACTGACACTTCGACACTTAACAGAAACTAGCGGGCAAAAGAGAAACAGCATACTCTGTCTACAGAGTTACATTTCAGTGCTCATCACCTGGGACTAGACCTTCTGTGATTAGATCTTCCATCTTGTCAATGGGAGAAAGAAAGACTTTCTTATGGTATCTGAAACTTACTGGTTAATTAGAATTAAATATCAATGCTCTTGAGCCTGAACCATATGTCTGAAAGCCGGATATGGCTAATAGATGGCCAGTGTGGCACCTCTGATAGGTACTAAGTTCTATTTGTTTCACGAGTTCAAGGGCAAGGTCCAGAGGAAAATTGTTCCAAGGTCAAGACCAGTGTGAATGTAATCTCAGAAGTGGACAAGTTCATAGAACACTTTGAGCGACGTGTCTTCAGTGGCTCTGCTGTGTAATAGTGACAGAACAAATGCAGACCAAAAAACAGAGTAGAGGGTGAACTGATTGACTTTTTTAGATCTCCCAAGAGGCTGTTAGCATTTCTAGGCAATTCCAGGAGAGGGAGGGAAAGTGGGAGATCTTGAAAGAGGTATTGAACTTCCAGATAATAAGCAAGTGGGGATTTGAGTGATTTAATAGGGGATGTAAAATATTTGAACTCTGGGATGGTGTGGTAGTTCTGGTTAATTTAATAGAAAACTTCAATTTAAGAATATATTAATTAGAATTTTAAAAAGGGATGACATTTATAAATTTATGGTTGTATATTGAAGAACAGTTATATTATTGCTAGGGGTTGAAGTAAGAACCATATGATAACAATTGGTAATAGTAATGATAGCATCTACCATTTCTCAAACACTTAGCATAAGGTACTTACAGTACTGAGTGTTTCACAGGCATTAACTCATCTAATAATAATTGTAAGGTAAGCTTTACCATTCACCCCATTTGATAATGTACAAACCGAGATAAAGAGAGGCAATGAAATATATCCAAGGTCTGTGTCAGAGAGAGTTCTCTAGAAAAATAAAACCAGGACACTAGTAATTCTCTTTATTTATTTATATAGAGAGAAGGGTATATAAGATAAGAAAGAAACAGTTAACTATAAAGCAGTACAAATTGCTCAGTGCAACTCACTTGCATGAGACAGCTAGAAGACTGGCAGTCCTTCAAGTCTTGAGGGCCGCTGAGTATTCCTCTGTAGAGCAATTCAGGCTATCAGGTCACAGGCAGCAAACAGCAGAGCAGGTCGCCAACAGTCAGCCAGATGACAGAGTCCAACAGTCCCCAGCTCAAGAGATGTATATCCCAGGACCGTGGCGAAGTAGGGCTTGAAGGAACCTCAACTCACAGCTCCACAGTCCACGATTAGGTGTCCCACGGGTAGTGTTGCTTGGAGGTCGAGGCACAGGACGAACAAGGCAGCTAGCTGGTCTGAAGATCCAAAAGCAAGAGAGAGGGTGGGACTCGCGGAACCCTTCCTATCTCTGCCCTTCAATTCATCCCGTGAGTTCATTGGCCGTGCCGTCACAACAGACCCACCAATCTTCTGTGGCCATGTTGGCCTAACCTACCCATCACAAGGACACATAGCTATGTTCTCCAAAAAGGAGGGATCTATCAGAAGATTGGACAATTAAGTGGTGATTGAGTATGCATAAAGTAATTTCACTGAGCAGCAGACTCCTCCAGTTGCCATAAAATCCTATCATTTTGGTTTCTTTTACAATTTATAAACATACTCAGCTAGACCTAGTTTTTAGATCATGAAAATGTTCCAGCTGCCTTCAGCATCTTTACCTCTCTTCTGTTCTTTGCTAATGTGCATACATGTTTTAAAAATATACTAGGGCTTACTGTTTCCATATGGTAGCTTATGGTTTGCCTCTTAGCCATTATAAACAAACTGCTCTCATAACTTCTTTTCTTTTTTCCCTTCTCATAACTTATTTTCAACTCCTTGTTTTTAAAACCATGTTTCTTAGTTCACAGACAGCATATGTTTATACTACACATTTTGAGAATATAGACATCTGAGAAAAGAAAAACACTCCTAACATCCAACATCCACAGAAGAAAACCAATGTCAACATTAGGTGAGCTTCTTTCTAGTCTTTGCTAAGCACATATAGTCTATTAAAAAGATGATTAAATGCATTATATTTATTAATAGTAATTGTGTTTATATATCACTATAGCTTTGGTTTCTTTCTTTTTTGGGGGGGCGCATCACTGCCCTCAGGTGGTGGGAGTAGGAGGCCCAGCCTTTGCTCTGTGGAGCTGGAATCGAACCTCCATTCCAGTGGGCCGCAGTCCCGCGTACAACCACTGCGTCACTGGGGCTCAGCCCCTGGTTTCTTTTTTCTTTATAACACTAATTGTCACCACTTTTTGACACAGCAGTGATCTGGGAACTACATGTCCACTCACATGCTTAACCTGGTGACTTTGAGCTGCCTTGACAAGGGTCTAGGGAGGCTTATAATTTTATATTCTAAACAATATTTTTTTCTCTTTGAAAAACAATCCCTATGGATACTAAGTTCCATCTAGTTGGCTCAGTAGAACACACTAATTTCTAAAGACCTAGTACCTACACATTGGGAACTGTGCGTGAGAGTAGGCTTAGAAACTGGAGCCTAGGAGATGAAAGTGGAGATGTTTTCACTAAGATGTCTCTTAGGTACATACATCTCAACTTTTCACTCACAAAAGTTGGAGTTTACTAGAAAATCTGCTTAATTGTTAACACTTTTAATCACAGTGTTGATATTGGGTTATATACACCTTACCAGAAATATCACCTAGGTCCACTAGGTAAGTCAACAAAAAAGTAAAACTGAATTACTAACTCCTCTCAGTGCCAGAAGTCTCACAGCATTACTTAGAAATAGAAAGAAATCTTATCCCCCATTTGTTATTATACGATACTGACTTTTAAAATATAAACAAAGGGGGGGATCCCTTGGAAAAATATCATCAGAGGAAATGCAGGGAAAGTACTAATCAAGTGTGTTAAGTTAATGCTTACTTATCTTCCTCCAGGTGTCGTGGGTCAACCTGGCTTCAAGGGGTGGCATTTGTTCAGTGAAGACAGCACTGATATCCTCAGCAGTAGGGTCATCTTCATCAATCCCAGGCCCAACTTGAGTATCCTGTAGATCTGGTTAGCATGTGTCTGGGTATCAGAAGAAGCCAGCTTCTGATACATACATTATGGGTTCAATAGACGTAGTTGTACAGTGATAATTATTATTATAATAAAGTTATAGAGAGCATGAGAGAGAGAGAAATAATAAGAGTCAGACACATTTCACGGTCGCATTCTCACCTCCACCAGTTGAGTGGTCCATGTGGAGAGGGAGAATGGAAAGGGATCACATCATGAGGGAGAGGGGCCTGAGAGCATTGGAACTGAGGAGCAGGAGAGAACCTCTTTCTTATGTCCAATTCTTATATACCCTTTGGAGCCATGCCAGGTCCCTAATTACACGTAAGGCTATATATCACAGGAAAGGGTTGTGCAATATGCACATGTTACAGGTGAGGAAGGTATGGGGTCTCATGTGATAAAACCAGACAGGTTTTGTGGCTACACAGGTTAAGCTAGAGATCATTAACAACAGCATGTGAATCAATGGAAGCGAACCATTATCCTAACAGCAAGGGAGTTAGCTCACACAAAGTTCTCAGATAACTGGGAGCTTCAGGGAGAATAGCTAACTTAACTTCCACACCCAATTCTGGTAAATAGTTTTCTTAATATTTGGGGGAATGTAATTTTAGAAAAGTCCTATCTTCCTCCCACATCTGGGAATCTATTAGACTGAAGTCAAAGAAAAGCAGCACAGTCCCATTGAGATCACTGGATTCTTCATGGGCTTGTCATTGTAGTCAACTTTGGCCTTCTCCCACTAGCTCCCCCATGATGGAGCTGTCATATTTAATCTCTGGGTGTTTCTTGGTAGTCAAGTAGCCTTTGGTCAAGCTGTCTCACAGGACTTGGATCTTCACAATTCTCTCCATGTCTGCTGTCCAGCCATATGTACTTGTGACAATGTACCACATTGTGGCTAATTGGTTTGATACCACCACCTTTCCACTATTTTTCTACAAGATGTCCTTCGCGATTTTGCAGAGGTTTTTGAATTTGGACTTCGCATACTCCTTCTTCTTTTGCTCCTCTTTGTCTTCCAATAGTTCCAAACCCTCTTGGGTAACGGACACTAAAGTCTTAGCATTGAACTCCTTCAGCTGCTGGACGCAGTGCTCTTCAATGATAGGGTCAATCCTATAGCTCTAAGCATTTCTAAATTGTGCTATCCTGGGTGCTCAACACAGGCCAAGTAAGCCCTCTGGTCCTTGGTGTCCCTGATGATGCAGTAGATGTGTTTCTGTTACTCCTTCATTCCGGAGCCATAGTCCTGGAGAGAAACCATCTCATTCTTTGAGACAGATGTGTATTCACATAACAGCTCTGAAAGGTTCTTCCAGTTTGAGAAGTCTTCGTGGATTCCATGCTCAATGTTTTTGGAGAACTACTTGAAAATTTCTTAGAGTTTTCTTTATCTTCTCCCAGCTCAGTAAAGAGTTCTAAAAACTTTTTGACCACGATCTTGATGACTTTCTGAATTTTGCTTTGCTGCAGTATTGAAAGGGTGATTCTGAGAGTCCACACATCACGAATGTAATTCAGATACTTGGGGATCACCTCCTTGCTGTTGTTCATAATGAAAAATTGACTCACAGCTTAATGTTCTTTTTCCTGTTTTCAAAGGGGTTGAAGGAGGCACGTCTTTGGACAAAGAGAAAGGCCTGGAATTCTAGCTGTCCTTCAACTGAGAAATGTTTCATGGTCAAGGGGTCTTCTCAGTCATTGTTCAAGTTCTTGTAGAACTTGCTGTATTCTTCATTGGTAATGTCATCAGGATTTCTAGTACAGATGGGCTTGGCTTTGCTGAAGACATTCTGGTCAATGTATTTCTCTTGATGTTCCTTTTCTTCTTTTTGTCCTCATCTTTCTCTTCTTCCTCTTCATCAGAACTCACATCTTCTATTTTAGGCATGTCATCAGACTCCATTTCGTCTCTTTTTCTTCCTTGTTCTCTCCTTCCTTTTAAGCCTCATCATCTCTCACTTCTTTATCATGTTCTTTCTCCAAAAAGAGAGTAATTGGGTAGACAACAACATAGACTTCTTCTTCACTATGTCCTTCATTCTCCTCTCTTGCACATTCTCGGTCTGGTCCTCTTTTAGATGCAGGATAATCTTCATCTTATAACCTTTTTCTGCCTTCACTGAATAACCCTTCCTACTGAAAACTTCCAGACATACTGCTCATCATTGTTGTGTTTGGTGATCACTGTCACTTTCTTAGGCATCAAGCAGGCTGAGTATAAGTCCATGTCAAACTGGCTGGTCATGGAGATGTCATCCCTGGCCTGCAGACCTCTGTGCAGTCTCTCATGCCTGACTTGGATATGGTGCCAAGGTTGTTGATCAAGTTGGCCTCCACTATCTAAATATTAGTATCCATGATGGTCAGAGTCTGGTCCTGCTTGCTGGGAATGGAATTAATGTGTAGTTCCTTTCCTGAGTCCAGCTTGCTAGGATCAGTCAGGATTCCATAATGGATTTTGTCCAGAGCATATGAGGAATTGGAAATTAGCTCTAAGACCTCTATGTTGGAATAGAAAGTGTTACTGATGAGAGACATGAGCTGGGCAATCTTGGCCTAGAAGATGAATGTCTTCTCCACTGCTCACCCTCCATGGCCTGGTCCTGAGACTGGGTCTCCTCGGTCATCTTGGCAAAGGGTCTAGTACTAGACTCTGCAAAGCAGCAGCAGGATTCAGGAGAGAGCTGAACTATGCTTTCTTATCTAATCATCATTATTATGAGCAATCTCCCAGTTCACAACTCTTAGAAGACAGTTTATTTTTATTTTTTTTTTGGGGGGGGCATCACTGCCCTGGTGGGAGTGGGAAGCTCAGCCTTGCTCCTAGAGAGCAAGGATTTGAACCACCAACCCTTTGGACTGCAGTCCTGCACACAACCACCACACCACCAGGGCTCAGCCCCAGCTTGTTTTTTATTTATGTAGTATTCTCTCCCATGAATTTTTCACATTTTAGTCTAGAATTTTCATGCTGTTGGATGATTAAATATTTTTCAATGTTCACTCTTTGGGATCATATACTGACAAGCATTCTTCTTTAAAAATCATTTTATTGGGGGTTGTACAACTCTTATCACAATCCATGCATATATCCATTGTGTCAAGCACATGTGTACATTTGTTGCCATCATCATTCTCAAAACATTTGCTTTCTATTTGAACCCTTGGTATCAGCTCCTTATTTCCCCCACCCCTCATGAACCCTCATGAATTTATAATTTTTTCCATGTCTTACGTTGATCGATGTCTCCCTTCACTAACTTTTTTATTGTCTGTCCTCCACAGAGGGGGTTATATGTAGATCCTTATGATCAGTTCTCTCTTTCTCCCCCACATTCCCCTTATCCTCCTAAGATTGTTACTCTTATTATTGGTCCTGAGTGGTTTATCTGTCCTAGATTCCCTGTCTGACAAATATTCCTGAGCATATATCTTAGTTGTTTGCGTAGGATTAATTTCCACAAGTCAAATTAATGGGTTGACAGTCCTTAATAACCAAACCAAACCCATAATCATTGTTGGTGATTGGATTCTGATTCATAGCAACCTTATAAATTTTTGATACTTATTATTGCAGTCTTGTCAGCAATGGTAGGCTAATTTGTAGGCCATTAGTGTGCTCAGTTTTTATGACCTTCATTATGACACCCTCTCCCCGTTTTCACTCACTTGCTACTTAATGTCTCAACATGAGACTCCGTTTAGCTTTATTTTGTCATTCTAGCAGAGTGTCCAGAGCTTCTCAGCCAGCAATGAGTAGACAGCTATGGAGACTTCCCGTTCATCTCTGGTAAATAATGGAGCTAAGTCTGTGGAAACCCCAGGGTCAGTTTTATGGGAAGCTGCAGGCCTCAGAGAACGGAGCCCATTTTCTACTGATTTATATACTTGTCAGTGAGCTAAGAAGACAGTTATACATTGATCCTTGGATACATCTGTTATCAGAAGCCTGGCAGGAAGGCAGGGAAAGAAAAGGATGCCTCTGTAAGGTGGCCACAGCGCATCCCCACACCTAGCCTCTGCACCTTTGTGGAGGAGAAAAACTTTGGTCTCTCTAGTCAATTTTGGAAACCAAGCCGGATGCAAACTACAAAACCAATTTGCTGCCACTGAATTGAAGCCAACTCAAAGTGTTGCCAACACAACAGCGCAAGAGCTGCCCCTGTCATTTTCCGAGGCAAACTCTTTATGGCAGTAAAAAGACACTTCCATCACCCAAGAAGCAGCTGGTGGTTTCAAACGACTGACCTTCTGGTTAGCAGCTCAACACTTAACCACTCCTTCAAGAACCCTAAAGGCAGAGAAAAGAGAGGTTTGACTCCTTAGAGGCCTAAAGGAAAAAATGGGAATTTGAAATATTTCCTAGGATTTTTATATTTCCTATGAGAGTAATTACTCTTTCCTTAATATGTTGAAAAGAAGACACATTCCTGGTTAAGAAACAAAACAGTTTTTAATTCCAGAAATCACAGCCAGAAACATGGATTCTTAACAATGTCAAAAACAAAGCACTCTGAACAAGGAGAGAGGACTGCAAATACATCACTTTTGCCACAATAAATGACTGATGTCATTTAATCCTCAGAGTCTACTTATCTTCTTCTTAAACTTTAAGATTCTGACTCCCCTTTGAGCCAATAGTTGCTATTGGAACAGAATTGGGGATATGATTTTCTAATTTAGCTTGGATCCTTTAAAATATCTCTGCCTATTTTATTTGTTTATCCTCTATTTCATAACTTTCCATTTAATGAGGGAAGTAGCTTCTGAATCTCTTCTCTGTCCTTATTTTGATTCTAGATTAATAGCATAACAGAACGTATTTAATCCCCTCTACCTCACAATGTCCAGGCTAAAGAAGTCTCTAAAAAGTCTTTTCTCTCTTCTATTTCATTTCAAGGTCATTTTTAAAAGAAGGACAGGGTTTTCAAGCAATGAGAACGACATTGGGGAGGTCGAGATGGGGAATGGAAGCGAGTGGGGTAAACAATTAGGCTTTTACCCACTGGTATTAAACCACGGCAACCTTATAGGACACAGCAGAACTTCATGGGGCTTCCAAGGTTCATGGAAACAGACGGTGTCATTTCTTCCCCTCAGAAAAGCTGGTGGTTTGTAGCCACTGACCTTTTGGTTAATAACCCAATGCCGAATCTACTTTGTTCCCATTGGGTTTAAAGTCAGCTAGGCTTTAGAGCAATGGTTCTCAATGTGTAGGTCATGACCCCTTGGGGGTTGAACAATACTTTCACAGGGGTCGCCCAATTCATAACAGTTGCAAAATGACAGTTATGAAGTAGCAATGAAAGGAATTTTATGCTTGGGGAGGGGAGTCACCACCACATGAGGGAATGTATGAAAGGGTCGCAACATGAGAAAGGTTGAGAATCACTGGTATGGAGCCTTTACATATCATGTTTCCAAAGGACTTTGAAGGGCTCTTAAGAAATTTCAAGACAGCAACATGTTTTCAGGGGGGAAATGATATAATCAGATTTTGCTAAGTTCTGCTTTTTTAAAATACAAAAATCACTGCATCTGCAGAAATGAAGACAGCCAGAAGGGAGAAGGAACTAGAGGCAGTGACAACAGCTTGGAGGTTACTATTGTACAGAAATCCAGATGTTTTGTCCTGGACTGGGGCAGTGTGAATAGAGAGAAAGGAGCTGATTTCAGAAATATTTGGGTGGTGCAATTGCCCTGCTTGGTTGCTTATTAGACTAAGAGTACAAATATGTGGGCAGAAAGATGAAAAAAATCTAAACAAGAAAGACTTGGATTTCCCATAGTCACTGAGTAGAAGATGATTCCATGGAATGATATTAAAACTAAAAGCCTGGTAGAGGTAGGAGATTTAAGGAGATGAGAGCAAATTTGGTTTTGGATCTGCTTACAGAATGGCCTGCTCAGTGTGCGCTGCTAGGTGTTTATAAATGGCTCTACAGGAATAACAACAACAACAACAACAAAGCTCTTATTTGTAGTGTTTACAGATTCCCAGGGGTGGATACTCTCACTTGTGACCAGTGTTAAGCCAGTCACAGGGGAAGTCAAGTATTGTGGAGCTGAGGCAGAACATATCCAGTTCGTTGTCCTGAGACTGTGTCAGCTAGCTTCTGCTCACCACTGGTTCTGCATCTAGTAGACCTGAGTAAGCACAGTCCTGGAGAAGAGAAGAGGGTTGGAGACACAGGTTTTTAATGAAAGCCAAGGTAGTGGATATCATTTCTGAGGAAGCATGTAGACATGAGAAGAGAAAAGCAGTATGGATGAAGATACAAAGTAAGTGGAGTTGGAAAAGGAACAGTGAAGGAGGCAGGGGCCTAGAAGGGAACCAGGGTCATGAAATAGAAGAGAAGAACTAGTTTCAAGAAGGAGGATGCAGTCAATAGTGTCAGATACCCAAGATCCAGTAGCCTGAGGACTTAAAGGAGGTCAGCAGCAGCACTGCCAACTCTACAGTCTTTCTTTGTGTTTGAAACATGTTCCTCTGTATTTTCTCCATTTTAATGTTTTCTAATTAGAGAAGAGAGCCCATTTATCTCTCTCTTATTTTATGGAGGTCACTCATTAATTTAACAGAACAGATCCTGAGTGAAGTGGGCAAACATTGGACTCTCATGGCCTGGAAAAGGAGTGCAGATTAAATCTTTCAAGCAATTTGGCTCTTAAGGAAAGGAGAACTTGAAAGGAGGCAGATTGAAAGGGTGGCTTAAAAACAAAGAATTATAACTCGTTGATTCACTAGTTATTCATGGGAATATATCTGTCTATAACCCCAGTTAACTACTGGATCCCAGCGACAGAACAGGCATCTTACCCAAGTCCAGAAGCAGTAATTTTTTTTAATCTATTGCTGATGTGCCAATAGGAGAAGCATGAATGCAGAGGATGATTGCATTAGTTTAATTAAATAGAATTGAATTTTTACCTATCTAGAGTCTGTGTAATGCATGAGCTACTCTACAAATGGTGACTCGAATTTTTTAAAAAAAATCATTTTATTGGGGGCTTGTACAACTCTTATCATAATCCATGCATCCACCTGTTGTGTCAAGCACATTTGTACATTTGTTGACATTATCATTTTCAAAATGTTTTCTTTCTACTTGAACCCTTAGTGTCAGCTCTTTGTTTTCCTCTCCCTCCCTAATGAACACTTTATAGCTTATAAATTATTTTTTCCATGATTTAAACTAACTGATGTTTCCCTTCACCCACTTTTCTGTTGTCCATCCCCCAGAGAGGAGGTTATATATAGATCATTGTGATCAGTTCCCCCTTTCTCTCTCCACCTTTCCCTTACCCTCCTGGTATTGATTCTCTCATTATTGGTCCTGAGGGGTTTATCTGTGTTTATATATTCCCTGTGTTTTCAGCTCTTATCTGTACCAGTGAACAGGCTTTGGTCTAGCCAGATTTGTAAGCTTGAATTGTGATCATGATAGTGGAGGAGAGGAAGCATTAAAGAACTGGAGGAAAGCTGTATGTTTCATCGATGCTATACTGCACCCTAAGAACTTTTTTTATTTCAACATTGATTGCTTCATTTTTCTTTGTCTAACCATGTATTGGAATTAAGCGGATGCAGATATGAACTTTAGGTTTTAAGAATTCCTCCTCATAGAAAAAAAGAATTATGACCCCTTTCTTAAACTTTAGAGACATTTTTCTTCAAGTTTTCAACTACAGGTTATCTTAATCATAACAAATTCATTTTGAAGAGTTATTCTTATTTCTTTGTTATTTTCAATTGACATCTATACTTAATTTTTCTCATGGTACATGCAAATCAACAAACACATGGATAATGAAAATGATTTGTATTTATACAAATCATACACATGAGGGGGTACCCCCCCCCCAACACTGCATGTGCTGTGAGGGGAATAGTACATTTGGAGTTCATTCCACCAGGTCAGACTGTTAATCAAGCTCTCTACTTAGAGGTTCTGTAAAGATTGTATAACAGTGTGTGAGAATAAAAGCCTGATTTGTAGCAGAGGGGGACTGTTGTGCCACCACCTTGATGTACCTGCTCACCCAGTCATCAGTGCACCCGTTGTTGGCAAAAACAACAACAAGCCTTTCGTGCCCCACACATCTTCCTCACCTGACCTCCCTCTGTGTGACTTCTTTTTGTGTCTGTGAATGAAAAGGCACATTACAGGACAGTGATTAGACAGCATCAAAGAGGTGAAGGAAAAAAAGAGGAAGGAGCTGTCAGATATCCAAGGAGATGAGTTTGAAGAATGTTTCTAAGAATAGAATTGCAGACTTGACAAATGTATTAAGTATAATGGAGAGTACTTGGAAGGTTGTTTTGTCAAGAAACTTAAATACATAGCTTTGAAAAAAATCCATTTGGGGGGTATCTATATCTATCTGTACATACATATGCATAACTATGTATAATATACTATTAATTGTATAAATTCAATTAATTTTCACTACACATGGGGAATAATCTCCAACTAGTGTTTTTAGGTAATCTTTAATTTGAACATTGCATAGGATGAAAACAATGAGCTTCTATATAGCTACACAACCTTCAGCAGGATCTTTAAGGATACAGTTGCCTGAATGTTGATTCTGAGCTCTCACTGTGTTAGTCCGGATAGACTAGAGAAACAAATTCATAAACACTCATATGTGTATAAGAAAGAGTTTTATACACAAGAGCAGCTTTACATTAAGAAAACAACTCAACCCAGTCCAAGGTCATAAGTCCAATATTAACCCCTATGTCCAAAACCAGTCTATAAAGTCTTCTTTATACTCATGAAACACATGTAATGATGCCTAATGAAGATGATCACAAGTCAGATGGGTAGAATGCCTTTGGATCCAGTGGTGTTGTACACATCTCAGTGCTGGCAGGGGCTCCAAGTGTCTTCTCCAGCTCCAGAGACTTGGTGGTATCCATGTGTCTTGTCCGGCTCAGGGCACTTAGGGTAGCTTCATATGGTGTCTTCTCAGGGATGTCTCGAAGGAAGTCAGCCTCCAAGGGTGTGGACTGAGAGAGATAGTGTCTCCACCTCCAAAAAGGAATTATTACATTTCTTAGAATTCTTAGGAGAAGGCTATGCCCACAAAGAGGTCTCATTGGGTATCTCCAGATTGACAAGCTAGATTCCACCCTCTATACTCTCAATCCTCAATTTGACAGATTAGGTGATGGCCACACCCACCATGCCAGGGTCATCTCAGAATAGAGCCTCCAGCCATCCTTACTACATTGTTTAGAATTTGCTTCTACAGAAAAATAGCAAAAAAACAAAGCTTTTTCTACATATTTGGGAAAATCCCCTAGGGTAGGAATTTGAAGTGTTGGCACTGATGGCTACAGGAATCAACGTTGTTATTGTGGTTGTTGTTGGTGGTGTCATTGAGTCAGTTGCAGCATATAGTGACACTATGCACAGCAGAATGAAACACCGCCTGGTCCTGTCCCATCCTCACAATTACTCCTATGTTTGTACCCGTTGTAGCCAGTTGTAGCCACTGTGTCCATTCTTTTTTTTGAGGGCCTTTCTGTCTTTCCCTACAACAACTCTCCCTAGGGTTTGTAGGCCTATCATCTTTACAGAAACAAATCACCATGGCTCTTCCCATGGAGCAGCTGATCTATTTGAACCACAAGATTTCAGTCAAGTGCTTTATTGACTGTGCCACTAGGACTCCTCACTTCAATGCACCTAGAAACAAATAAAAAACACTCAAGGTCTGGTGGATGAAAACATAAACTTGTGAACCTCTCTCAAGAGGCACATTCTTTTAGACTAACATTTACAATTTGGGATTTTTGTCCTATGAAACTGTCCCATTTAAAAATTGTGGGCTTGTTTTCTGTCAACTGATGTCTCTGTCCAAATAAGTTACCCCCAATCAGGGGAGCTTGGACTTGACTCTCAGTAGACAGAAATGAGAGTAATAAACATTTGAAGCATTACAGTGTGCACATATCTTCATGTTCTTGTACACTACAAGTTGTTCTTATTTTAAGAATCTAGGGCATTAGGGCTCTAGACTAAGATACAGATTTAGAATCAATGGCTGCCTTCTCTCCATGGATTTCACTTTCCTCTAAGGCTTGTCTTTCTTCTTCCAAATCCTGTCTTTGATTCCCACAGAAACCTGTTTATCCATTAGATGTTAGGACCTGAAATATAAGTCCTTACAACCTAAGGGATTCTTTAATAGGGATGTTCTTAGTCTTTAACATCCTAGAAGAAGGATTGGGGTAGTGGGGGGCTTGGAGACTCACTCAGGTTTTAAGATCACACTAAGCATGGTAACTTCCTCTGGGAGCTTCCCTTTGTCAATGACGGGTCAGAGAGACAGATCCCTTCTTTGCTAGCCACACAGTTTGGGGTTTGGCTTGAGAAAAACTTTAGTCTATGACTAGTATACGAAATGACAACAGTCTCCTAATAACACTGCTCTGTTTATTGTGCCATTCTTCCAAGAAGCGCAAAGGTTTCCACAAAAATTGATATTCCAAATTCCCCATGTGGCAGGTATCACTCACTCACTCACTCACTCACTCACTCACTCACTCACTCACTGCAATTGAGTTGATTCTGACTCGTAGCCGCCCTCGAGAACAGAGTAGAACTACCTCTCTGAATTGCTGAGGCTGTAGTTCTTTATGGGAGTAGAAAACCTGTTTCTTTTTTTCCTGGAGGAGCGACTGCTTGTTTCAAACTGTTGACCTTGAGGCTAGCAGCCCACGAGCAACCAAGCACTGAATCACTGAATTAGCATCGCCTTCTAATTTAATTGACAAAGAAACAGAGGCAGAGACACATTACCTAATTTTTGGTCATGTGATTTGGTCAAATTGCATCCCAGAGACTGATGCCTTGACCAGGGCCTGATCCAGGCAAGCAGGGCCGATGTCTTTGAGCATAGCGTTCAGAAGGCCTGGCTTTGACCCTCCTGGCACTGCACCTCTTCCTCAGGATGAGGAGTCTATTGGGGCAAAAGGTTATGTTAATGACACCATGCCCAAACTGGGAAGTACTCAAAAGTTTTTTGTTTTTTTTTTATTTCAAAATAGCCAGTAGGGCTGTTAACCATAGGGTCAGCTGTTCCAAACTACCTGTTGCTCTGAGGATGAAAGACAAGACTTTCTACTCCCTTAAAGAGTTCCAGTCTTAAAAACCCTCAAAGGCAGTTCTACCGTCACCTACAGGTTCACCAGGAGTCAAAGTTGACTTGATGGCAGTGAATGCCAGGGAAGCCATGGGAAAAGGGACCAATCTCTAAATAGGCTTGTTCTAGAAATACCACATTCTTCTGATTACAGCCTTGTGTTTGTCCAGGTAGACTAGAGAAACAAATTCATAGACACGTGTATGGATATAAGGATAAAGTTTATATACAAGACGATTGGGACAATGAGAAAGAATCCCAACCCAGTCCAGTTCAAGGTTATAAGCCCGATATTAGCCCATATGCCGGATACCAGTCTATAAAGTCTTCCAACTCACAAAGTCACAAGCCAGTGGGTACAGATTTCCGGCACCGGTGGGAGTCTCCCCATGGCTCCTCGATTTTAGGGCTCAGGGCTCATCAACAGCATCCAGTGAGGGTAGAAGCAACTCAGCACTGGCAAGGGTCTCCACGTGGCTTCTCCAGCTTCAGAGGTCGATTCCATCAGGGTAAGGCTGAGTGGATTCTCCTCTGGCTCCTTCAGCTCCTCAGATGCTGCCATCTTGTCTTGTTCAAAGCTTGTTGTCTCGGAGACTGACTCTCAACAACTGGGGAGATAGCTTCTCATCTCCACCAAGGAAATATTGTGAGATTTCCCAGAAGCTCTCAGGAGAAAGTCATGTCCACATACAAGCCTCATTGGCTACTCAATGGCTATCTCCTGATTAACCGGCTAGACTCCACCCCTACATCCCAATCATGAAATTGGCATAATGAATACATGACTGCCACAGACCACCCCTTGTCAATTTCACACTTTTACATAACTCTGTAACCACATGTAACTTTCAAATAAACAATAAAATCATAGCTACACCCAGCAGGATAAAACTAAAATGCATACAATTAAACATGTGCCACCATCATTTAAAATTTATATTCTATAAGTAAACAAAACAAAATATGTAGCAGTTACATAATATCTACACCTTGATCTTATAGTCCTATGAAAATATATTCCCTTTGGCTGAGCCCCGGTTGCATAAGTGGTTGAGTGCAGGACTGCGGCTCGCGGGCATGGTGGTTCAAATCCAGCGGCAGCTCTCAGGAGCAGCACCGGGTAGTGCCCATGACCACCAGAGGCAGTGATGCCCACAAAACAAAAACAAACAAAAAAAGAAAGTAGAAAAAAATAGTGTAGGTAAGTTTAATTATATATATATATATATATATATATATATATATATATATTCCTTCACCTATGAGAGTTTGTAAACCAACCACTTCATGCCTTTATCCCCCCCAATTTTGGGTATCCAATTTCTACATTGCCCACTTACATCAACCCAGTGCTCTGAGGAAACAATCATATCTTTCAACATGAAGAATCTTCATTCCAGTTGGAACCTTGTGAAATGCACATCCATTAGCAAAATCAAATCAGGACAGGCCATCCATAAAGTCCGCAGCGATATGCATCAGTTCACAGTCTCAAATCACTTCTTTTGCTCTGGTCGGGTTCTGGTCAACTCAATGTGGGCTGTCTCACTTAGCCTCACCAGGGTAACCATTGGTCACCTTCCCTTTAGATTCATCACAAATGCTCAACAAGCCTAGCCCTCTCATGCTAGGTCATGAACTTCATACCAGTCAACCCACTCTTATCTTCTCTGTTTCCTGTGACCCCAGTCCACAGATGCCAGTGGCCAAACTCAACCCATCTTTTTTTACTGCTGCATTTCTCCTACTTCCACTGACAAGTAGTAAATCTGAGTGGTCACCTAACAAGCATTTCAGCCTGCCACAAGTTTCCTTTAACATTCAGTCCCAGAGAGGCATTATCTTTATGGTTCCAGATTACTTCGCTTCTGAAAATAATCACTAGTCAAGATTTTACAAGGAAACAGACTTCATCCTTCTTCACTTGGTCAATCTGACCTTTTCTCAGAATGCAAATATCCTGAGTACTCTAAAAGACTGGGTGGGGCTAATTTCTTCAGCGAAATCTTTCTAGGTGTGGCCTAAACTCATCTAAGGACAAGGTGGTGTTAATCTCTTCAGAGATGTCTTTGAAGCGGAGTCAAAAATTAAACTTTGAAGCATAGAGTCAAAAATTAAACTTAATTCTTAAAACAGTCAAGGTCAATACTTAGTAAGCTTATCTATATCCTTATCTAAACTACTCTGTTTACAAAAAAAACATGGAATTAGGTCTCCGAAGGCATCAAAATACATGCATGCTTTCGGTCTGGCATTCTGACCTTCTTAACAATTGTCCTTGAGCAGCATAGGTTCAAATGGCAGTTTTTACCCCTGAGTTCAAGATATACATTAACAACATTCATTTTTCCCATTTGGTTATGTAGGGATAACCAAAGACAGCATCCAAACAAAATAATCAAAGGTTTAACTTTCAATAAGGCCCTAATCTCATAACTGAGGGACCAAGTGGCCTTATTCTACACTCTAAACCTCATGTGCCTTGCTGCACAAGTCAGCATAAGGCTTCAGAGGGTTGGGAGCTGTGGAGGGCTCATCTGGCACTTCTCTTTCCTTAACCAAGGTTCTTTGTCCAATGATGAGTTGAAGACTCCTCCTTCATTTAAACATGCTGAACAAGACCTTTTCTGACTATTGAAATTTCAAGGGTGTTACTTTGAAGACGAAGGTGTGCCCTATGCAACTGGGAGCATTTCACTGCCCTCACAGGTATAAGAAAGTTGGACCCTGCATCAGGAAGGTGAAAGAATTGAATTGTGGTGAATAACATGAAAAGTACCATGAGCTGCCAAAGGGACAAGCACATCTGTCTTGGATGAAGGATGGTGGCAGCGCCTGTTTTGGGCCAGGATGGCCGAGATTTTGTTTTATATATTTTGGACACATTGTCAGGAGAGACCAGTGCCTGAAGGAGGGCATGCTTGGTGAAGTGGAAGGACAATGAAAGAGAGAAAGGCCCTTGATGAGCCGCTGTCACCGTGGCTGCAAGAATGGGCTCAAGCTTAGGAACAATGAGGACGATGGCTCAGGACAATGACGTTTTTTAAAAATAATAATCAAAGGTACCTCTAATTGCTCAGGCTAAATTTTTTTGTTAAAGCATGTTTTTTGTTCCATAGCAGGATACCTGGATTCGCCTCTTCCCTTGCTTTGTTCGGAGTACTTGTTGTTGGCAGGCACCACCTTTTGACTCAGTTTCACCACAGTGACTCCATGTACAACAGCATGAAACACCACCTAGTCTGCACCAGCCTCACAATTTTTTTTTAATCCTTTTCATCGCTGCCCTGGTGGGAGTAGGAAGCACACAGCCTTGCTCCTAGAGAGCTGCTGCTGGATTTTGACCATCAACCCTGTGGACTGCAGTCCCACACACAGCCACTGCGCCACCAGGGCTCAGCTCACAATTGTTTTTTTTAAGCAGTTTTAATAGCATTTCATCCACATGTCATACAATACAATAGTTCAATCATATTAAGAAGACTTGTACAGTTATGATCATATTCAATTCTAGAACGTTTTCTTCTTTCTTGTGGTCATTGCTATTCAAGTAGATATTTTTTTCCAACTGTGGCAAAACTATATATACCAGAACATTCTCCAGTTCAACATTTTATACTTGTATAATTCCCTGCCATTGATTATACTTTGTGCTGTACAACCATTATCAATATAATTTTTGAAATTATTTGACCACTATTGACATAAACACTTCCTATGCAACAACTCTCTCCCCATTCACTTATGATAACCATTGGTCAAGTTTGGTTTCTTCCCCCGTCCCCCTCCTCCCCTCTAGTTTCCTTGATATAGTATTCATATATCATACACTTTCATGCTTAAATTGCTTTTAAAATGAGGAAAAGCTGAATCAGTGTTACATAATAACAATCAGTTCTAGTGCTCCCTACCTGCTTCTACATCCATTGTCTGCTCCCCGAATTCCCTCATCCTCCCTATCTCCTACCCCCAACTCCTCAATACGCCATTACATCAGTTATTATCTTCATGCATCTACTCCTTCTGTGTTTCACACACAGGGAAACCAAGCAGAAACAATTAAAAGCAAAAAAATAAAATGGCAGGGGTAAAATAATAATAATATAAAGTTAAAAATGCAAATAACAAGTAAGAAAGAAAAGATCACCACCAATATTTAAACAGCCAGGGAAGAAATTTTTGTCTTGGAACAAACAAGCAAAGCTTGACCCTAGAACAGATGCAGGTTGGGTTAAAATGGAGATCCACTGGCCAAGTACCCAGTTCAATCCAGCATAATCATATTTACAAGGATCTCCGTATGACAGTAAAGCTGTTTGATTCCCTTGCCTTTGGCTGGAGGGGATTTGCCAGAGGTTTAATCTGATTAGCTACTCTGCAGATGGGTGGTGGTATCCCACTGTCCACCAGAGCCGTCTACAATTTGGGTGCTCACAATTTAAGCTCTGATACTTTCCCTTTATCATATTTGGCTTTTGTTGTTGTCTTTTGGGTCATACAAGCTGATGTGCTTCTTCCATGTAGACTTAGTTGATTCCGCATTTAGATGGCTGCTTGTTTGAGTACAACCCTTTATGACCCCAGGCACCAGTCCATCTAATAGCCGGGAACCCTCTGGTTCCTTCACCACTCTTTGCTGTAGCACCCTTAGCTTCAATGATATTTTCATGAAGGCAAGTACTAAGCAGGACCCTGTTATCAGAACTAACTGTTCTTGGATCAGGACTAGAATTAAGTGGGGAGCTCAGAATCCATCTGTTTGTCCACAGGTTATGCACTACTCTGGTTTACCTCGGTGGTTGTAAAATGACAAAAACTCCCTCCCATGAAATCAACAGCAGCAGCAGCAGCAAACCAGCCAGCAAACAAACAAAAACAAAAGGCAGCAAAACAAAAACCCAGAGAGACAAAAAGGAAAAAAATTGTCAATCATCCCTTCTGGGATATAAACCAATTGCCTCAACACTCTTTCCAATGACACAGAGCTCCAGAAATTGCCTTGTGTGAGGAGTCTGAGAGAGGACTGTTCCACTGTGAGCTGCACTCCATGAATTGTTTTGCCTGGCCTCACAGTGGTTTTTATGCATGAGCACATTGTTATAGCCACTGTATCATTCCATCTCGTTGAGGCTCTTTTATGGTTTTTTTGGGGGGCTACCCCTTTACTTTACTATAATATTTAGTATGATGCCCTTTTCCAGGGACTGGTCTCTTGGTGAGGGCTCTGAATTTCTTGCCCTAAATCCCAAGGAAGAGTCCTGGTAAGTTGGAGTGCTCACTTCAAAGCTGGCAGCTGAAACACACCAGCTGCTTCCTGGAAAAAAAGATAAGGCCTTCTGCTCCCTTGAAAATTTATAGTCTCTACATAGGGTTGCTCTAAATCGGGGAACTGGAGTCCTTGTGTATTTTTACAGGACTGGTTGTTGGAAGGGACTTGATGGAGATGGAAACTTCTAGGGCCAGAATTCTGATGCTGTTCTGAATGTGGGAAGAATCACTGAGGTGTGTACCTCTGGGTTTCAGTTGTAACCCAGAGATGCCTATATGTGGGCATTGGTGTCTCCATGTGTTTGCTGTGGAGGTTGTCTGGGATCATGATGGGGGCTGGGGGTGGGAAGAGAAAGGGTAAATCAGACAAGGGCCAGCATTCCAACGTCACCACACTGTTGCCGCATCTGGGCCAAACTGTGAGGTGTCTCAATGTGAACCTGCCACTTCACGCTGCACAAAGGCAGCTTTGTCTGGGTTGGAAGCCACTTTACGGTTTCTTGGCTTGGCTTTTGATTTCAATATTTAATATGAAGGCTTCTATATGTACTCTTACCTCTCTTCCTCTTAAAACATTTTAAGCCTTCCTGCTCTTTACTGCATTAGTCCAAGAGAGAACGTGGGTAACTGGAGTCCTTGTATATTTTTACAGGACTGATTGTCTAGCTGCACTTTGCAAATCTAGACAAGCCCTATGTGTTTATGTTCGAGATCCTGACTAAGGTCATGAAAAGAAAAACGACCTGGTCCACACAGTTTCTTTTTCTTTTCTTGGTTCCCCTTCTCCCCTTCAGTACACGCCCGGCCTTCCTAAAAAGGGGGCAAGTGATTTTTCATTGGTTCTCACTGGCGATCTGGGTGTCTAGGCTGGGATTCGCAAAGGCAAGTAGGTCAACTATTGGGCACCCAGGTCAGCTTTGGAGGTGCAATAGGAAACCAGTCTGCCCTGGGGGTGATGCGAAAGACTAAAGTGTTGGTTTCCAGGGTTTTCTGCCTCCAGCTTGCTGGCCTTCACCTCCCAGGGCTGAGTACAGGAACACAAGAAAATAAAAAAGGAAAGACAATCGCGGAGAGTGCAAGTTTAGAGGACAAGCCACTCTGGGCTGGCCAGAATGTGGCCTCCAGCTCCTCTGGGGCAGGCCCCAGCCCGCCTTTGCCTCCTGATCCTAGCTTGCCCGCCACCCTGTCCCCAAGCCGGCCTGGAGCGGCGGGACGTCGCCCATTTAAGGGGCGGACCCCGGCTCCACGTGCTTTCTGCTGAGTGATTGAACTACATAAACAGAAGCCGGGAAGGGGGGCGGGGGAGGAGGGAGAGAACAGGCTTTGACCGGTAGTAACCCCAGCGTGCAGCACAGCCGAATCTATAAAAGGAACTAGTCCCGACAAAAAACCCGTAATTCCGAGGGAGAGTGAGTGGGGCCGGGGACAGCCGGAGCCCAGCAGACTGACTCCCTTCTCCCCGGCCGAAGGCAGGCAGGCCAGGGACGCCGCAGGACCAGCGCCGCCCGAGCCACTTTCTTGGGGCGTTTGGCTCATTGTCTTCTGGGTCGCGCCCCCCTCCCTCCCGCAAGGCCCCCCTCCTCTCAAAAGAGCTGGTTAAAGAGGGGGCAGGAGACGCAGACACGAAAGTGGAGCACAGGTAAGGGACCCTCTCGCGACTGTTTTGAGCAAGCTCTCGCTTTCGGGGTGCTTGGGTCGGGACTCTCGAGTCCCCATTTACTGCACGGAAAAGGGGAGTGGGGGCGACCCGGGACGTCCTGGGGCTGGCTCTGGAGACCCCGAGACTCGGGGGCTGAGGAGCTGGGGGCTGGTTCCGCCCCAGAGCTGCCGGCGTTTCCTTTGCAGCCTGGGGAGTTGGGGCGCAGAGCCTGGGGCGCAGTGGGGTCGGCTGCGGGACGTGCTGCGGGCATCGCCGCCCGGCGGGCGAGCGTGGCCGCCCGGTCAGGAGCACCTCCCTTTGTTCCGGAGCGCCCCGGCACACTGGCCACCTCTCTGGCCCCGGGTCAGCCCGCGCCCACCGGGACGGATGCCAGCTCCCGGTCCCCTCCATCCTAGCAAAACATGCCTGAGCTGGGGGCTGATCTGGGGGGCAGAGCCCCCTGGTTCCTTCGGAACTTGGGTACACCGGAACTCTGTCCCTGGAGCGTTCCCTGGCTCGAACTTGCCCGGGGGCTTGCTTTTGGGCCGGGACTCCTGCCCACCGCCCGGGTCCGCTCACCCGAGCGCACGTCCGCAGCGCATCCAGGGGTTGCTCCTTTGGAGAACCGGAGGTTTCCAGCGGGTCGGGACCTGCGGGAACTGGGGAGCCCACTCTTTCCTTCCCCCCATCATTCTGCCCCTTCATCACGCCTCTGTCAGCGATCTGAGGCCGGGCACGCACCGGGAAGTTGGGGCAGGACGGTGCGGCGGAGTGACCGAGAGTAACCCCGGCGGAGAGCTCCGAGGCGGGGCGGCGCGGGCGGAGGAGGAGGGGAGTTAGGGCGCGGGCCGCCGGCGCTCCCCGGGGACTGGCCCGCAGCGCCTCCTGCCAGGGCGGATCGGGAATGGTCCTGGGCCTGGCAGGACCGGGCCGGGCTAGGGAACACTTCCCAGCGCGGCCTCCCCCATGGAAGGGGTGGCTCCAGACTGGAAGCCACATCCTAGGCTTTTTGCACCGTTCCTTTTCCCATAGCTCGTGGCTTGACTTGCAGATTGTTGCTAAATCGGAGAAAGTTCCTGGGGGTGTCGACTTGTCCCAGCGTTGTGTCGTTGTCTAGGTGCCACTCCCCCCCCCCCTTAGCATTTATCAGCAAGAATTTAAAACAAACAAGCAAGCAACATATGAAATAAACAAGATCTTTGTTGTTCTGCCGTGAAGACATTTCTGACCCCTAGCGATTGCTGGGACATCTAAGGGAGACACTGAGCCCCCGTTGCAGGATCTTGGGGTGTGGGGTGGTGAGAACAAACAAGGACAGAAAGCAAGAAAGGGAGGCAGTTTTTGAGAGAAGAGTAACTGGCTATCGTTTTTTAGTCATCCATACCGTCGCCTTCTAAAACCCAGTAAAACTTTCCCAAGAATCCCTGGTGGAGGTAGCGGTTTCAAGTTGGGCTGCTAATTGCAGAGTCAGCAGTTTGAAATTCACTGGGAGAAAGGTCAAGCTCTTTACTTCAGTAAAAAGTTAGGGTCTCCGAAACCCACAGGGACAGTTCAACCTTGTAGGGTCGCCATGAGGTGATTTTTTTTGGGGGGGGGGCAGGAAAGCAACCTTGGTGAAGCAAATCAGCAAGTCACTTGCCCCAATTCTTAACCCCTTCCCCAACCCGCCCTAATTTTCTCTATGTTCAGAAGTGGAGTTTTTTTAACATGTTTTTCCACCAGTAATTTGGACCGCAAACCTGTGTTGATCTTTTCAGACAAAGCTTAGATACCCACTGAAAGGATTTTAAAAATCTTTTTATTTTAACTTATTCCTTCTCCTATACATCCACCACAGATATAATAGCATTCTGTCCTTTGTACCACTCTTTGAGAGAGTTCTCCCAAAGCAAGGAAGTGTCAAGGTTTGACAAGTATTCCTTAATAGACCCTCTTGAACCCAGCCTATATTTTCAAGTACTAAGTTTTCCTTCTTATTCTCTCAGGCAGTGCAGCCATACAACTGTTAAGGTCATTCAAGATAAGGATTTATTAGAACTCACTAGATACTGAACAAATTATTATCTATGCAGTAAAGAAGCAGGGAAATAAAGGAAAAGAGGTCTCTAGGCTTAATGTTGGCCACAAGCCCACTTAGGGGCAAGAATTGCTACAAGGACCAGGCTTGTGTTCTGACTGTGACCAGATGCCTGTCATGTAAAAGCCTCATCTCTAGGTAAGCATTTCAAATCTCACAGCTTATGCATATTTCAGTTAACTTCTAAGTACAGGTCTGCAATGGGCCCTGGGTACATTTAGATTTAAGGAGCATTTATAGTTTATGTGAGAAAATGCATTAATATCATATAGGAAAAGAGTGCTGAAGGCTTGATGGTTTTTATATTTCTGGTCAAGGAAGCCCTGATGCAAATATTATTAAAAATGGATAAAATGAAACTCATCTTTTTGTTATATTTTGTACTACTTAGTGCACATGGACAGGGGTTGGCATATTTTTGAATGCTGCTTTTTTGGTTGTTTTTTGAGGTAAGCCTTCCACCTGTAAGCCAGGTGGTTCAGCCTCTGCCTCACTGCCCTGCACTTCGCATTGACTCCGAGCAATCCCCTGCGGGCTCCCACGAGGACAACTATGTTCAGAAGTGGGAAGTCCACCCTTTCTCCCCAGGAGGTGCTGGTGGCTTTGAACTGTTGACTGTGAAGATCGTAGCCCAGTGCATAACCGCTACACCAGTTGTGCTCCTTATGATGTGTTCGTGGTGACTGCAGATTGTTAGTATATCTGTTATGTCTGTATTTAGCTCTTAAAATAATTACATGAAGATTGCCTTAAATTTCTTAACTGTGAACTTCTTGGGTAGCTACAAAATATAGGCAGTTTTCGCATTTCTAAGATACTCTCAAATTCAAATCCAGGTTCTTACCTTGGAGATATTAAAGAAACAATGCAAGTGCAGTGCTTCTGATGATCAATTATTCAAGCATCAATTTTTAAAGATACTTTCTGGAAATGCTTTTTATTTAAACATGCGGGGAGAAGTTGTAGAGACCGTCTTCATCTCTGCCTGTGGAAATAAACCAAGTGGCAAATGGATTGCAGTTTTACTTATTTTGCTTACAGAGCTCCATGTGGAACCTTGGTAGGGTCATGGTTACAAGCTGACCTGCAAACTACAAGGTTAGCAGTTAGAAACTACCAGTCGCCCCACGGGAGAAAGATGAGGCTTTGGCAGTCTTGGAAACTCACAGGGGGAGTTCTGCCTGTCATACAGGGTCGCTGTGAGTTGTCATTGACTTGATGGTAGTGAGTTTGGTCTTTCTGTGCTACCTATGTAACATAGGACGTATCCATGCCTGTAAGTACAGACATGTGCCCTCATATAGTATAATGTTCAAAGTACTCTTCTAAGTGCTATTCTACCAAAGCAAATTGAGCCTCTGTAACAAGCCACCCACGCAGTGTCCCCATTTCCCAGATAAAGAAACAGGAAGGTTAACCAGCTTGCCCCTGGTCATACAACCTCACGGGGGGCTGAGTTGCAATTTGAACGTAGGCCCATAGACCTCAGAGTCTTTCCTGCTTTGTGTAAAGAGGCGGTGCAATCACAGAGGCTCAGACCAGGGTGCTTTCAGAGGCTGCTTCTGGGCAGTCATGGGCCGAGGGCTCAGCACCATGGGCTGCCTGTGTTCTCCTTCCCTGATGCTGTGCGTGCCCAGGCTGATCCTTGTGCGTGTGCCGAGATTGCAGCACTTGGGAAAGAAGGGAAAATAAAGTGTGCTGATTTCTGTACTTGGTCAAAAATGAAAATTGTACTTTGGGTTCAGTCAAGGCTTTTATGAGTAGGTGCTGTGATCACAAATGTTTTCCTGTGGGGTACAGAAACGGAAGGGTTGGGAAATTTGACTGTGAAAACACGAAGAATTGAAGAAGTACAATCCACTCCCTGCTTGTCCGGCCCCTAATCACTTGAAGTCTGTTACTGCTTTTGTTGTCTCAAAGTCAAGTTTTGTTTTTTTGGGTAAAGCTTCTCTGACAGTAAATAGTACAGTTTCAAAGTTGACCTGATCAAAGTGAGCCAGAATGGATATTGCCTTTTTTTATTGATTGGTGCAGCGAATGAAAAGTAAACTCATAGGAAACACTTCTCCTTGGTTCAAAAGAGTTACCTTTCTTGTTGATTTACTGTATGTTGTCTGTGTTTCTAAACGCATTGCATGTTAATAACTTAGGTACTTTTTAGGGAAATCGCATGTGGTTTTTGCTGTTATTACCTTTGTTTTACATGTAGGGATACTCAGACATATAAATTCACCTCGTCACAAGTTTTATGAACGTGGAACTATAGTTACATCCCAAGCAGTTAGATTTTCATGAGATTATCCCCATCAGGGCGGAAGGTTTGATTAAGAAAACAAGATATTAGTAAAAGACACAAATGGGTGCTTTTTACCTGAACACAGTTCCCTAGATAGGCAGCGAGCAGTGGTCTCATTGATGAGATGCGCTTCAGAAATACAAGAAGCAGAGAGTGAGATTCTCTTCTGAACAGCTGCTTTCATCTGGCACCTCAGTCACTTTACATTCCTTGAAACCTTAAATGGTCTTAAAGGAAAAAGCCATAAGAAAATGGAAGTGCATCAGAATCTGGACTTAGTTCCCCAAACAAAACAAAGGCTCGAGTCCACAAATCCCACCTTTCTCCATTTTGAAAGATAATTCAAGTTTTCTGCTAACTGTATAGTAGAAACTACTTTCAGCTCCCCTCTTCTCTCTCACACCCAGAGAAAATGAATGTGTTCTCTCTTTTCACTTCTATAGGGTTGAGCAGCACCATTTCTGCCAGGTGTTTGGTGCATTTAATTAGAAAAGCCAGTGGCTGTGAAGTCGGTACCGACTCATAAGGACACCTTGTGCATCCGTAGAATTGTGCTCTCCAGGGCTCTGGGGTCTGATTTTTGGACGTGGATGATTGCAAAGCCTTTCTCCCAAGGCTCTTCTGGCCTGAGCCTCCCTGCCGTCTTGTGTGTGCGCTTCTTCAGGGCGATGTCTTTGTCTCGCTCTCCCCATCCTTCTGTTTCATTTCTCTTTCTGTGAAAGGGTCAGTAAATGTTGATTTGAATAAACCAAAAAGAATAGCAATTTTGGTGTGTGTTCTTATTCTAAAAGGCCGCTTAAGGTGGGAGTGGCTACGTTTCTGATCGATTGGGACATGTTAATGTGTACTTCAATTATTTAGGCAGATTGCCCTTTTTTACTGAGGTGAAATTGCATTGTGTCAAACTGCCCATTTTAAAGTATACAGTTCATGTGACACTTTAACAGATGACTTTTTATAGCATAAATAATTCTACTTTTTCTCAGTTTCACTTCCTTTGAGACAGCTGGGATTTGAGAAATACAGCCTGTGACATACATTCCACATTCAAGTATTTATATTATTAAGACTATCGATGCACATGTGGTTCTCCATATCCTAGTGTTCTTAATAGTGAGTGAGATTGCTCACTAAGTTACTTACAGGTGTAAAAACTAAAGAATAAGTTCATATGCATTAAGTTTACCTTTATTTTTTGTTTTGACTCTTTTTGATGTTTGTTTCAGCTCTTACAACATCCTTGTAAGAAGCACTCAGAAGTCAGAACGCCTTATCTTGCCTATCTTATAGTGTGGGTGTTTGATGATAAGCTGGTATTTGGTGAAGATAGCCCAGGTGTAGGGGGCAGTGGCTCAAACATTGGGCTGTTAATCAAAAGGTCCGCAGTTAAAACCCACCAGCTGCTCAGAGGTAGAAAGATAAGGAAACCTTCCATAAAGATTTATGGCCTCCCCCACCCCCACTTTCCTAGGGTTTACCATTCCTTTTGGGAAAGAAGTGGGTGATACTTAAGATATCATTAAAATTATAAAACTTAACTGGACATAGTGTCACAATTCCAGACTTTCTATTGAGTTGATGCGTTTTAATAAGTGTTTGGGATTGTTTATTTAAATGGAGCTCTGACCAGTGCTTCCTTGTATGGGTAATATGTGGACCTGGCCTTGAAATTTATTCTAGTCCTCCAGTATTAAATCCATTTTTAAATGTTGATTATTACATGGTGCACAAGTACAAGTGACACCCCATATATTTCATAAATATTCATTCACCTTGTTGGATTATTATGAAAACAGTACATTAAGTCTTTGGCGATTAGTAATTTTGACTTGTCCTGAAGATCATGTAGAAGGAACAAAGCTTATGTGTTGCAAGAGAACATGGTCCTTAATGAGTCAAATCTGGTTTACGTATTTGAAACTTCAAGGATAATTCATTATTTCCTTATGCTCTGGCACTGTTGTTCCCTTGAAAGAAAAATAAAAGCAATTACTTTTTAATAATTAAAGAAAGATCTCTGGCCTTGGAAAACGTCGGGAGTTGTTCTGCTCAGTGTTTTAGGATCACAGTCAACTGGAATCTACTTGAGGACCGCGTTTGGTTGGCCCTGTTTCCCTAAGAGGCATTTTCGTTCAGTTGATTCATGTACAAAAGTTTCTCCTTGTACTCTAAAGCTACCTTTAGAGTATTTGTTATCTAACCAAAGCCTCAAACTCCATCTAGTCAATTCGGACGCCGATAAGACAGGGTAGACCTGTGGGTTTCTGAGAATGGAGCCCTTTATGGGAGTAGAAAGCCCCCCCCCTCCCAGCAGCTGTTGTTATCTAGTCCCTCAGTAAACAAATGAAATATGTTTTTAGTGTCAGGATAGCTCTTAGAACATAGCTATCCATACCCGTGCAAAAGAACATGGGTATCAGAGTCAAAGACCTGGGAAAGTCAGAAAGGATTGCTGCTGCAGTTTCAGTTCATAAATGCACAGATTTACTTCAAATACAAACAAATTCTCTTAGTCTTATAGTTATCTTACTTGCCTTTAAAAAGATATAATAAAAGGGTGCCTTTAAAAAGATACAATAAAAATTAAAGCTTCTGAGGGATGTCTTGAACCCCTTAAGTTGAAGATAAAGAGGTTGTCACAAAGTTTTAAAATATTTTTGTGGCACACCAAAGGGAAATCTTGAAAGATTTTTTTCAAAGTACACAGCATGATCACAGGGGCTTGTTATGAAGAGTTCTTAAGAAAATTGAAAACTACACTAGCAGGAGAAGGCCAGCAAAATTGCGCCGATGAATTGTTTTGTATCATAACCAGGCACCTGTCCATTCTGCAAGGGCAAGGACTGTCCTAGGAAAATGATATTGAGAATGCACATCCCATCCACCCTGCAGCCCTGCCTCTTCAGATTTCTCTTTGTCTCCAAAACTAGAAGGACATTTGACAAGAACACAATCTGAGTTTCTCGGGGGTGCCAAAGTGGTCCCTTTGACATAGATTAAATCGAGGAGCTCAGACTCTCTGGGGGAGGGATGAGAAGCATGGAGACATCGTCTTGAGAAGCGTCTAGATCTAGATGGAGAAAATGTGGAGAAGCAGCAGCTCCTTCACATTTTCATGAATTGTGTTGAAATGGGCATTTGTGTGCCTGCACACGTGTGGTGAACAATTGAGCTAACACAACGTGTGGCACATAAACAAGCTCAGGCTCACTGCCATTCCATCGATTGGCACTGAGTTACTGCTCTTTATGTCACACTTCCATTTCAGTCATTTAGAAAGAACTTTGATGTTCTGTTCTTCACTGCCGTTGAGTCATTGCTGACTCCCGAGGGATCCCATTATTGTTTTTGACTTAACACGTTGGGAATCTCTTGGAAATCAAACACTCATGTGGATTCTAACTTAGGGACATTTTCATGATTGATATAGGTTCTCCCGAAACATATAGTGAAAATTGAAACTCAAATTAACTGCCAGAGGGTCGATGCATGGGGGGGACCCATGAGGGCAGGGTGGAACTGCCCCTGTGGCTTTCTGAGATGGTATTTCTTTAAGGGAGTATCCAACTTGGGTTTTCTTCCAAGATCTGGAGGAAGGTTTTCAACTGCTGACTTTGAGGATTGCAGGCCAACTTGTAACCACTACACTACCAGGGCTTCTTCCAAAAAACAGTCTCTGTTGTCAGAAATGGAAGGTCACTTACAAAACAATTGGAAGGAGTTCCAATTGTTTTTGTTGAAATTTATCCATCGAACAGCTATTGCTTTCCCAAATCTCTAGCTTAGAGACTTGACCTCTGTTTGTTTAGAAAGGAAATTAGCAAGCTTTATAGAAGACCAAATAGAGATTTCTTTTGCATGGACTAGGATGGCTAACCTGGTTCACTCGCTGGCATCCAGTTCAGGCAGCTTTACAGTGACCCACGAGGACAGGGTCAAATGGTCTCGGTGAGTCTTTGAGACTGTAATTCTTCACAGGAGTAGGAAACCTCCTTCTCCCTCAGAGGAGCAAAGTGCCTCTCTCTCCCTTGGAGAGGATGGTGATTTTGAACTGCTGACCCTGTGGCTAGCAATCCAACTTGGAACCACAGTGCCACCAGGACTCCTTTAACGCCAGATGCAGAGAGAGGTTAAACAACTTCTTTATGGTTCACATAGTTGACTCTTGTCAGAGCTCAGGATCTACATTAAGTCCTGCTGAGTAACTAAAATGAGGATGAAGGGAGACAACGGACACGAAATAGCATCAATAATAAATAATGGATGAAGGATTTGCAAGGGTGGGGGGTGGGAGGCGGGGGGAGGGGAAAAGAGGAACCGACACCAAGGGCTCGTTTTGGAAATGATGATGGCAACATATGTACAAGTGTGCTTCTTAGAACTGAATGAGGGATTGTTGCAAGATTTGTAAGAGCTCCCCCCCACAATAAAATGACTAATTTTTTTTAAAAGGGGGAAAAAGAGAAAAACTAGCAGGATTTATTGTGACATAAGAGCTAAGTAAAATATTGGGCTTAGCCCCAGTGGTGCAGTGGTTGAGTGCGGGACTGCGGCCCACAGGCTTGGTGCTTTAAATCCAGCAGCAGCTCTCTAGAAGCAAGGCTGGGCCTCTCACTTCCACCAGAGGGCAGTGATGCCCCCCCCCCCAAAACAAACACAAACAAACAAAAGAAACAGATAAAAAAAAAAAGACCTAAGTAAAATACTGTCTCACAAGAAAGCTGATGGTGCCTGGCTATCAAAAGATATTGCGTCTAGGGTCTTAAAGACTTGAAGATAAACAAGTGGTCATTTAACTTGGAAGCAACAAGGTCCACATGGAAAAAGCACACCATCAACGAACAAAAAAAACAAATCATTGTGAATGAGATGGAGTGCAGGGTGGGGACCCAAAACTCATCCATAGGCTATTGGACATACTCTTGCAGAAGGGTCTCAGGGGGCAGATGAGCCAGTTAGGGTACAGTGTAACAATGATGAAACATGCAACTTTCTTCTAGTTCTTAAATGCTTCCTGTCCCCCACTATCATGAGCCCAATTCTACCTTATAAATCTGGCTAGACTACAGGATGTACACTGGTACAGATAGGAACTGGAAACTCTGGGAATCCAGAACAGATAGATGATCCCTTCAGGACCAGTTCTGAGAGTGGTGATGCCAGGAGGGTGGAGGGAGGGTGGGGTAAACAGGGGAAACCAATTACAAGGATTTACATATAACCCCCTCCCTGGGGTACAGACAAAAGTGGGTCATGGGAGATGTCAGACAGTGCAGGATGTGACAAAATAATTTATAAATTATCAAGGGTTCATGAGGAAGGGGGGAGCAGGGTGGGGAAAATGAGGAGTTGATACCAAGGCCTCAAATAGAAAGCAAATATTTTGAAAATGATGATGGCAACAAATGTAAAAATAAGTTTGACGCAATGGATGGATGTATGGATTGTGATGAGTTATATGAGTCCCCCCTCCCAAAAGATGTAAATACTGACACAAAATATGTCTGTATATAATTGTGGTTAAATCTAGATGAACCCCCCAGTAATTTTAAGAATAATAAAAAAAAAATACTGTCTCAAAAAAACACTGTCTCACAAAGGCAATATGGGAAAAAAATAAAAGAATTGCACTTTCTTCACTTGGCTGAATTCCTCAATTCCTCTTGCTACCTTTGCAGAACCTTTTAAGGAATACATCTCTGTATTTTTTGTCCTTCCAAAGCACTTTAGTATTACTTCTCAATGTGGACCAATTTGCTAGAAGCGTTGACTGTACCAAAGATTCTGACTGCTCACAGAAAGTTTGGTAATTTGAATCCACGAAGCCATTTTGTGGTGACAGACCTGGTGATCCAAGGAGACTACAGCCCGGAAAGCCTAGCAGGGCAGTTTTAATTCTCTCTGAAGCCCAGTGTGAGTCAGAATGAACTTGACAGCAAACAACAACATTGTCGTTATCACCATCATCATTCCATTTATACCCTTCCATTTATACCCTTCCACCTGCATGTGGAAGTTGAAATATAATTTCGATATTAGAGATTAGTGTTAAGGTTTCACAGCTTCTTAGGTATGTATTTTCTCTAAAATGTTGAAGCTGACACCTCAGCAGGCTACATTAGCTGCAATTTCAAGGTAGAAGAACCAAATTTAAAGGCCATAAGCTTGGGGGTTCTACCAGTCTCCCCGTCTAGCTGTTACTGTCGTCTGTTGTGATCCCTGTTAAGAGTGCTTGTTGGTGCTCTCCGGGCATCATCTAGTGATTCTGGTCTTGGGTTCATGAAAGTTGTGGCTCATCGGTCCGTTGGACTCAATGTCTTCTTGAGTCTTTGGTTTTCTTTCCTCTGCTCTGCACCAAGAAAGGCCAGTGATCACATGACTGCTCATACCATATTCAGACCCCAATGGCTAGTCTTTGGATCTGATTTTAATCTCATGGGTTCCCAAACTAGCAGCCTTTTACTCTCTCAAGTAAAAATTGCTCCTTGGTTGTAAGTTTGGATGGAAAGACAATCTCCAGAGAACTCCTGAATGGGGAAGATTTCTCCAGGACTGCTTCCTTTGGTAAAAGCATAAAGCACTGAGCCTAAATATGCCTGGTTAAAATTAAGTGTGACCCACGGCAGGGTGGTTTTCTTTTTTGACTTTTGTAGATGTTTGAATTGTGCTGAGGATCTTGAGTACAAGGTAAAGAAAGTCTCTGGTCAGTCGTGATTATTCAGTTGTCAACTCTGTTGGAGGACTTACAATGTAGTGTAATGAGGGCCATTTCCCAGTTTGCTCCTCCAGCCACCTTTCAAATGATCACCTCATGGCTCTCTGCTCTGCTGTGCAAATGGCCGATTAACTGTCACTTGCTTCAAATGGACTCCTTTAAGGAGCGTACATGTTCCTTTCCCAGTAGGCTCCAGTAGGGAGGAACAGGCAATCAGCCTGGGACAGCACCTCCCAGAGCTCACCCGAGGTAGTCACTTAGCACATTGTCACTTGGGGGAGCTGATGGTGTAAATCTTTGAAAGGCAAAACAAAAAACCAAGGCCATCAGATGGTCTACCCAACATCATCTTTCCACACCATCTTTCCTTGAGTACATTTTCTCTCTCTCTTGAACTGAGTGCTTGATTTGGGAAAATCTTCAAGACTGTAAGATTTTGTGAAAAGGACAACTGAGTCGATAAAATTGAAATGACACAGGCCCATTTTCTTTGGTAGGATCCTCCCAAAGCACAAATAGTAGAGTTTTTTTTTAGTCCAATTGATTTTTACCAATCTCACCCCTACCCCCCTTTTAAGACACTTAAAACATGCTTAAGGCTTTATTTTTCAGAATCACAAGTATGTGCGTTTATATTTGTGATTTTTCTTCTTTCCTGAATTTATTTTGAGGAATGAGACAAGTGGTGTGTTTTGATTATGGTAGAGAAGGAGTTCATTTCTAGGGTTGGCAGGGCCTCTGTGTCTCCCTGGGGACCTGATGACTTCTCAGTTACTGAGTTAATGGCCTTTGCTGGTCTTCTGAAGCTGAGAGGTCTCTGACACATGCCATCTACCTGCAGTGGTCAAGAGCTGGGTGGTTAAAGATGACTTTCTGGAAAATGGTGACTGGTTTTACACTTATCATCTGTGAGTTTGAACTGAACTAGAACCTGGAGGTTGGTTCATTCAGTTTGGTCAAAGTATAGGGAGGGATGCGTTGAGGTAGAAGAATTGTGTTCAGGTGTACATCAGTTTCATTGGACGAGTCCTTGACTTTGAGCTCATGTGTGTTGAGTGCCCAAGGCTCCTAAACAACACCGGCAGTCTTATCTTTAGGGCTGAATCATTAGGAGGCAATGTCCTTGTTAAATTGGTATGTTTCCAAGCCCGGCAAGCGTCAGACTCACCCATGCGCACATGAAGTCAATGAAAATGAATGCTCTTCCCAACAAATTAGAGAGACTTTCAGGAAAATCAAATTGAATCCACAGTTACTTGAACTTGTGTTTCTTTGAACACAGCTGGGAATTCTGTAATGGTTTGGGGCCATTGGAACAGATACTTTTAATTAAATTTCTTAATTTTGCACAGTGGTGAACCTGCTTTAACTCTTTCTTCCCACCACAGAGGTTTGACTTCAGAGGCTCTCATTAGGCAAACATTTACAAAGCAGATGTTCTGGGTGCAGGGCTTAAGTGTGGTGGAGAACAAGAGGACGCCGAGACATCCTCACTTACTTCACAGAGCATCCAGAGTAGACTCACTGTGCTCACATGAACCACTGCAAAGAAACATTCTTCCCGACAAATCAGAGACTTTGATCTGGCCAGGGTCATTGGGTAAATTGGTATGGAATCGAAGAATGCTAGTAAGGCTATGAAGTTGGCAGCTCAGATTTCAGATAGGTAATTAATTGTAAAGCCTCTAGGAAATGGGGTGGCAAGGGAATTTAGCCAGATACTAAAGCAGTGGAGGAGGCCCTTCTGATTTGGAAAATAGGAACCATCCCACATGCAAGTGTGTTAGCTATGATATAGGTGCTGTAGGCTCTCCAAAAGGGGTAGGGCTTAAAGCAAAAAAATAAAAAAAAGTGATCAGAAGTGGCATCAACTATAAGGGTGATACCATCCCCTTCCATTGGGGTTGGACCTGCCAAGAGTTATTGGTTGTTTTGTATATATCTTTGGGGAAAACAGCATCTTGAGTAGCCAAGAGAAGAGGAAAGAGGAAATAGAGGAAAGAATTGAGAGGCAAAGGGCAATTATACAGGTCTAAATACAGGCATGTACAAACAAAGCAAGTATATTTATTTATGATGAGGAGGAAATAAGTCTACGTGCATATACCTAGAGGGTTAATATTAAGACAGCAGATGGACATTGGACCTTCACTCAGGTTCTTCTTCAATGGAAGAACACTGTTCTACTAAATCAACATTCCATTATGATCACCTTCTCAACACGATCACTGAAGACAAATGTGTGCATAAGCAAAGGTGGTGAAGAAAGCTGATGGTGCCCAGATATCAAAAGATATAGCGTCTGGGTTCTTAAAGGCTTGAAGGTAAACATCTAGTGGCCATCTAGCTCAGAAGCAACAAAGCCCATATGGAAGAAGCACACCAACCTGTGTGACCATGAGGTATCAAAGGGATCAGGTATCAGACATCAAATAACTAAAAATTATATCATTATAGATGAAGGGGAGTACATATTGGGAACCCAAAGCCCATCTGTAGGTGAAGTGACATCCCCTTACAGTAGGGTCTCAGGGAGGAGACGAGCCAGTCAGGGTGCAATGAAATATGCAACAATAAAATATGCAACTTTCCTCTAGTTCTTAATGCTTCCTCCTCCCAACTATCGTGATCCCAATTCTACCTTACAAATCCAGCTAGACTAGAGGATGTGCACTGGTACAGATAGGAACTGGAAACACTGGGAATCCAGGACAGATGATCCCTTTAGGACCAGTGCTGAGAGTGGTGATACCAGGCAGCTGGAGGGAGGGTGGAGGAGGAACTGATTATAAGGTTCTACGTATAACCTCCTCCCTGAAGTATGGATAACAGGGAAGTGGGTGAAGGGAGACATTGGACAGTGTATGATATGACAAAATAATAATAATTTATACATTATCAAGGGTTTATGAATGAGGGGAAGAGGGGAGGGAAGGGAAATATGAGCTAATATCAAGGGCTTAAGTAGAAAGAAAATGTTTTGAGAATGAGGATGGCAACAAATGTGCAAATGTGCTTGGCATGCAATGTATGGATTCATGGACTGTGATAAGAGTTGTATGAGCCCCTAATAAAATGATTAAAAACAAAGAAAGAAACCTAGACAAACCCACTAAAGAAAAGAAGAAGAGTAAAGAGGTCATCCTTTAATAAGCCACTCAGTCTTTGTACAGCCTTGGTGACTACCTTGTCCTAGGAAGTAGGCAGTGGGGATCATTGTAATTGCTACTGTTTACTGGATGCTCACTCCTTTCCAAGAGTTACAAATGACTCATATATGGTATTTTATAACAAGGGTCTCCGGGTTTAGAGCGAGGATTCAGACCCACTCCTCCCTGGTTCCAAACCCTCTCTCATTCCTGCACCAAAAACTCACTGCCATTGCCATTGCTTCTGACTCATAATGACACCGTAGGACAAGGTAGAACTGCCTCTGTGGGTTTCTGGGATGGTAATTCTTTACAGAAGTAGAAAGTCTGGTCTTTCTCCCTCAGAGCAGCTAGTGATTTTGAATTGCTGACCTTTGGGTTAGCAGCCCACTACGTAACCTCTGCACTCCCAGGGTGCCTCTGTGGGGTCGACTTGCAGGAGTCTGTTTCCTAGTACACGAGATCCATAAGGGAATGGTCAATGAAGAAATTTGAATTTGTTTGTCTTCTCCTCTCCCCCCATCTTTTGAGTGTTTTTGTAAATACAACTTCTTGAGGCTTTGGGAAGACTCATTCTGAAGGTGCTGGCCCTTCACAGATAGATGTAAGCCACACAGAATGATCTTTGCTCCTGTAGTCCCTAAGCTATTTCTTCTAAAATTCTCTTGGAAAACTACCTGGAAGAGGAGGGTATGTTACCTAATCAAGCTTTTCAGCAAATACAGGAGTGTTCATGCAGGCTTACTTGCTGGGGTCTTGTAGTTCATGGATGTTTATGAATTACATAGTTGTCTCTTCCCTCTAGGTCCCTCCTAGTCTAAGCATTATATCTGTGGTTTGAAATTTTGGTTTTGTTTATCCTTCTTTGCCATATAGTGTTGACAGACTGTTCTAGAGGAAAGGTTCTTTCCTCCCATGGTCCACCTACCCCTTGACCAGGTAAACAGCAAATATTGTAGGTGTTTGCTAAAGGCTTCCTTTGACCGTTGCACTATGTTTGCTTAGTGGCCATCGGCTGGCAAAGAGGGCTCTCTGACCTATTGTTAGAGTCTCTCCATGGTTCTGTGACCACAAAACAAGAATGTGGACACAGGACAGGAACCCTAGAACGTGAGAGTTTTACAGGTCCTGAGACTGATTTAGCTGGAAGTAACAGGAATGTGGAGGGTGATAAATAGATTGCCCCAATACCATGACATGGTAGAAATAGATTAAAACCTTTGGAGTCTCCTTTAAAATAGAAATTGCTGTCAACACGAAGAATTCTGCTTCTTGAAAGCTTATTACAGGTTTGTAAAGCCTTTGTGGATCCCTTCTAGCATTCCAATGTGATGTATTCACTTCATAGCCATAGTTGGGGAAATGGAGCCCTGGTAATGGAGTGGTTGTGTGTTGGGCTATGATCCTCATGGTCCGCGCTTCAAAACAACCAGCTGCAATTGGATGAAAGATAAGGCTATCCATTTCTGTAAACAGTTACAGTCTCATGGGTGGCTGTGAGTCAGCATTGAGAGAGTTTATTAGTAAATACTTTTGTCCAGGACACTGGTTGTGAGAGAAAGAAAGGCGTGTCTTTATCTGCAATCTTATTGTTATTAGTAATCGAGTAAGTCCGACACATTTAATACCAAGGAAAAAATTCCCTTTATTATACCCTAGTGAAATTGATCGTATGCTGTGGATCTCTGGATTTTTTTCAATGGGCAGTGTGATAGGGTTTCTTCTAGAGTGATAGAATAGTTTTGTTTATCCTAGACTTTCATTTGAAAGGTTTTCTCATCTCTTTTTTGTCATCTCACAACTGAGTATTAACATGCTACAGTTTTAGTAGGGAAGGGCTTTCAGAGAGGGCTGAGTGGCATGAATTCTAGGTCTAAAGTTCCCTGGTGGTAGCTCTTTTGCTGGCCTCTCCAACAAAAGAAGGTTTGACCAGAATTGTGGGTCTCAAAGGGTTGGGGAGCACCAATGCCAGCTCACTTTCATTTGAGGTGATTCCAATACATTGTGACCTTACAGAATTGTGTGCAATTGCTCTTGTGGGTTTTGGAGCCTGGTAACCTTTACAGGAACAGAAAGCCTCCGTGTTCTTACACAGAGTAGCTAGTGGTTTCAAACTGTTGAGGCTTTAGTCAGCCGCCCAACCTGTAGCCCATAACCCACCAGGGCTTTTTCTGTGTTGGGGAGTGGAAGCTGTAATCTCAGAAAAGGTGGCAAGGATATTCTCTCTCTCTCTCTCTCATGTGTGTGTGAAAGAAAAATGTTTTCCCAAACAGATAGATATGCAGGTCCGAGAGAGAGAGAGAGAGAGAGAGAGAGAGAGAGAGAGAGAGAGAGAGAGGTTTATTTTAATAATAAATTTATTTAATTATTTTTAATTTTTTTTGAGAGAAGGTTTTAATGCCCACCCTCACCCCGAAGCCCATTCATCCATTCATCCCCTTCATCATCCCAAAGATTAGCACATTCTGCCTAGGTATTTAATAAGAGTGGTAAACACTCTGCACCACAGACATCACAGGACATTTGCGTCTAGACTTCCGATGCTGGACTCCAGTTTTGTTCTCTCACAGGTTATCATCTTCATCTGGGAAAGCGGTTGTCTGTGCAACCTCTAAATCATGTTTATATTGTGCTGGTAGGAGCAGGCATGGCAACAAACTTCAAGTTAGGACCTCTAACTCATTTTCTAAAAAGCAAAGGACTTTTCAAAGTGATAGTTACTTTTGGCAGAAATGTCACAGTTCTTCTTTTGGTGGAAGACAATGGATTTTGCCTTAACTTTCATGTCCTTAATAGCCACTTTGTTGCCACACAGCACTATGGGTATGTTTTCACATACTCCAAACAGATCCCTATGGTAGTTAGGCAGATTCTTGTAAATAATGTTAAGGTTATGTGGAACATTATAATGACATACTGGGCTTGAATATGATTGTCATCATTCGTCCTCCAAACTTTTCTTGACCAGCTGCATTCCACATGTTGAGTTTAATAAGTTCTCTGCTATTATGGAACACACGGGGATGGACCTCAATGCCTAATGTAGCTGCATACTTCTCAAATTCAACAGTCAGGTGATGTTTCACAAATGTCATTTTTCCAGTACCACCATCACGCACCAATACAAATTTGAACTGGACTTGGGGTTCTCCTTGGGCGGCCATGGTGATGGATCTTCCAGAAGCATCTGTAGGCTGCATCTCAGCAAGGACATTCTTAATTGCATAGATCTCAATAACATCTTGAAGCCAGAAAAATAAAACTGGGCAATCAAAATAGTGTCAGGTTTAGTAAATTGATAGGTCAGAGCCTAGGAGAAATCACTGGATGACTCCGGTCCCCTCCTGTCATCTTATCAACCATGTCCTCTCTGCAATCTTGGGTACATTAAGTCGGTCCCAGTGGATCTTTGGGCCATCAGTAATCTTGGCAGGCTTTCCTGTGACATGGTTACTGAGCTAGAGCCTTATGCTCGGTGCGGCAGAGAACAGACATAAACATGTTCTGTTGGACTTACAAGTTTAATAATGCAGTTTTACAGGGCCCTGTGTATCTTGCTGGAGATGAGGGACACGCATAACACACACAGCATCTGGGGTACTTGCTTTTCCATCAACACCTTTTGAATAAGCAATCAGTTGAGCCCTAAAACCAGCACCAATTTGTACAGAGAGAATCTAGTTAAATCCTTAACTCTGCTTCCTGCTTTGTAAGTGAACTCACAGTCATCAGTTAGATTCTGACTCAGAGTGACCCTCTGGGACAGGGTAGAACCACACATACACACATACATAAAAGTGTGTGTGTATAAAGGTAAGAGGAATAGCTGTCATAGAACTACTAATTTTGAAGGGTGAACATTCATTACTGACTGTACATTCTGAGTATATGGACTATTTGAGTAGAACTTGTAAGAAAAAAAAAAGGAATAAACAGGGTCGCAGACCTAACAGTGTAGTGGGAAGGGGCCGATAGCATTGCTGAACAAGTTATGTCTTGGGAAACCCGGGGTGAGCTTTTCATCTAAGTAAGTCACTTCCTTTTAGAGAGGCTGCAGGTTCTCCATTTCTAAGATTGGGGCAGCCGCACAATCTTAGAGTGCGAGAGTGGAGAGTGGATTTCTAAGATGCCATCAAACTCTTAAATACAATGACACTAATAAATTGTGTATGGCCTTGTGAGAGAGTGTCTTGTCTGCCCAGAGAGGGCAGCTTCCACAGAGAACAGTGACATCTGAGAGGTCTCTGATCTGTAGTTCTCCTGTTCTAAGTGGTGAGGGGACTCTCAGCCTTCCATGGGAGCCCTGCATTAAGACCATGTTTGGTCTCACATGTTCTTTCAGGAAGGAAAAAGATGGGCCAGCCTTTCTGCCACTGTAAACAGTTTCTGGTGGCAGTGCAAAAGTGCATTTTCCCCTCTCACTACATTTCCGTAAACTGATTGAATGCTTTAAAAGGGTACAGTCATGGGAATTAGTTCCTGTTTTTCTTTGGACTGTGCCAAGTGTGTGTGTGTGTGTGTGTGTGTGTGTGTGTGTGTGTGTGATGTGGAATCTTACTTTGCCTTTTTAAAATACTCTCCTATCCTTTCTTCTTTATATTTCTTTTAGTTCTTTTTGAAACTTATATAGTCACTGAACCTTTTGGTAAGGAAAGAGGAAGGATGGGACCGGTGGTAGAGTCATTCTTCCCCCTGCTCATCAGGCTTCCTAAGACCGAGACTGCAGATTTTTTTTCCTTTGATGATCTCATAGAATCTGCTGAGCATTTCAGTTTTGGCTTGGAGAACAGTAAAACAAACGTCCAACCCCGACTGTTACTAGGGTTCGAGCTCTTTATAGGAGGCCTGTAGTGCCTAGTCCACTCCCACTGCTCTGACATTTCTCTTCTCAAGTCCCCTCTCAGACCACTTTCTCCCCTTCATCTTTCTTATGCATGTCCACCACTGGACATCCAATCTGGAGAGTTTTCAAAGAATTGCCCACTTCTGCTGCCAAGCAGTAGCATCCAGTGTCATACATCTCCTGAATGTTGTAGCCTGATCTCTCTGATTTTCTCTCAAAAATAACACCCCGTTACATTTGACAATCATACGACACTCTAAAACCAAGAAAACAGTCTCTATTCTGTGAGAGGTTCAACTCCACGGAAAACTACAAGGCTAGCAAACATTCTAGAGGGACTTGTTTCAGGTGTGGAGAAATGACTAAGTCACTGGATCGAGGGACCAACACTAAAGCAAATCCCTCTCAGCATGTGGATGATCACTGCTAATGCAGAGTATGGGTTAGAGATGCTTCTCATCAAATAATACCATACTGGGATATGCCATTGGCGTGATGTCCCACTCAGATAAAGCCCTGTTCAACAGAATGTGTCATCGATGTTAGGCTATGCATTACTTTAAATTCACGTCCATTCATACTGGTATATACAGATTCCTACAGCTACATCTATCTCTACACACATGCATCTCCATATTCATACCCATATGAATATGCACATATGTGGCTATCTACATATTTAAGTAACCACATACCTCTTTTTGTTGGTATTGGTGTGACTTTGGATAAGTATCTATGCTGGAGTACCACCCTGCCAGTCATGATCCAGACTGTTCCATCACTCCATGTTCTTTTCAGCCCTGACTGCTGATGGCAAACACTGGGCTGATTTCTGTTCCAGTTGTTCCTCTTTTTTCACAATACCACAAAATGGAATGATATGTGATGCTGAATAACATTTCATTTATTTATTTTAGAGCATCATACTTTTGTAATCGCTGTATTATGGACAATTTAAAAATATCATTGGCTTTTGAAGCCATTATTTCTAAAAGGAGAGCCCCATCAAAACTTGAGCAGTTAGACAAAACAAACAATGTTGGTAAATGGAATCTCTGTTAAATTTTGGGAGGTGATGATGCTCCTGTGTAAGTGATAACCAGTTCCAGACAGAGCACATAGTAGGACTTGAGCACAAAGATCGAGAGAAAGCAAATATGATGGCTTTTTTGGTCTTGTGAAGACCTGCTTGGTCCTTAGGTAAACTTTAGTCCTTAGGGGAAATCTACCTCGATTCAATTACCTTTTTTTCCATTTGCTTCAGTTGTCACCTGGGAAGTGTTTATTCTTACAAAGTTGCTCAGTGGTCCTTTGTGGCCGCCAGAGAGTATGTGGTGGAGACCTGCTGAACACAAAGCTCCCTCTCTGGGGACACTTTGCCTAATTCAGTTAATGAAGCTTGGAGAACTGGTTACCACAGGCCCAGGAATGTCACCACCCTAGAATTCTGAGACATTATTTTTATGTTTCAGCCATCATCTCGTAATAAACTTGGCTAACATCTCCGAAGAGCTTACTGTTGATGGGGCAGGGTGCTGTTTTCTGTGTTGGAGAATACAGCAGAGAAGGAAGCAGGAAGGCTCCCTGCCCTGATTCAGAGTGTGAGAGAAACAGGGTGCAGGAACACAGAGGTGTTTGTGGGAGCGCCAGGAGAGGCTCCTGAGCCAGCTCTCTGCTCAGGGGAGGTGACTAGGAGAGAACTCAAGAAGTGACAGTGATGTGGAGGCATAAGGTCAAAGGGGAGTTGACCAGGATCGTCAGATGTCTTGAACAGTGTTTTAGGAGGAGGGAATGCACCAGGGAAGTCACAGTGGCAAGGTAGAACCTGGGCCACTCAGTCAGTAAGGAGTCCCCAGGTCATTGGTTAGGAGGTGGGGAATGACGAGATGGTGAGGAGACAGAAGTCCCACAGGGACTCCTCTGGGAGACCAGGTACACCCCTGTGAGCACTGGGAAGAAGGCCCTTTGTCCCAGGGTGGTTGGGAACAAGGCCAAGGTCTTACATGGGGTAATAGTGTTTTCAGATACTTGGTAATGTAGACTGATGTTGGATACTGTGTGGCCAGGGGATCACATGGTGTAGGACTGGCAGCGGGAGACCAATGAAGAGGCGCTGTGGCCATCAGCAGTGAGATGAGACCAGCCTATTGATTGGCGATGACTGTGAAGTGGGACTCTTTCCAGCCAGTAACTGGAAACGTGTATACGGGCAGGCAGCTATGAGAGGGCTACTGGCTTTGGAAACATTGAGAAATCCAGTGTAGTACTAGCCTTCTCTCTCTCTCTCTTTCTTGGTTTAAGTCTGTTGGTTCACTTCCTGGAAAAAAAAACTGATGTGGAAATGTCCCTTTGGCTTCAGTTATCTGACAGGCTTGGGCGTTGCCAAACTGTCTTCTGAACAGAATTTCTCCCACTGTCGATTACGTCGATTACGGCGTCTCTGCAAAAGGGGTGCCGGAAGTCAGAGATGTGCAGGGAGGGAAAGGGCAGAAATTATCCAAGATGGAGGCAAAATAGGACCTTCTGCTGCTCTGGGTTCTGCTTCTTGTGAACTCTCTATCTCTCTCTCTCTCTGTCTGGAAAAGGTCCCTGGAGTCAGGATACTTGTTTGGAAAATTGAAAGCTCTACTCTTAGAAACTATTGTTGAAGAAAACTCACCTGGACAGGTCTCTGCTCCTGCGGGTTCTGTCAAGATGTGCTTCCCTCCCTCTGAGCACTCTTGCCCTGGGTTGGAGGGCGTCCGTTCTGTGCTATGGTTTGTCCCACAGCGGCCCCAATCACAAGACCATCTAGCTCAGTGGTTCTCAACCAGTGCTTCAAGACCCCCAAAGACCCTTTCACAGGGGTCACCCGATTCATCACAGTAGCAAATGGCAGTGATGAAGCAGCAACGAAAATAATGTTAAGGTTGGGGTGGGGGAGGTCACCCCCACAGGAGGAGCTGTGTGAAAGGGTTGCAGCATGAGGAAGGTGGCGAACTGTTCCTTTAGGTTTTGCCCTTCCTGTTTTGCTTCCCACCTTTTCAGAATCCCACGATGGGTTTGTTGGGAATAAAGGAATGTTCAGATGGAATGTAATCATTTCTCCAAAGGAGGAAACCCAGAGAAAGAGATGGGTAGGGAAAAGGGATTTCATATTTCTTTGGCAATTACCGAGTGCCATTTTCTGTGCTGGGAACTCACTTTAATGACCTTTCTCCCTCACTCATCAAGACAACGATGTCATCCCCACTGCAGAGAGAGGCAAAGGAAGCTCATGGAGCATTAGGGTTTGGCTAAGACAGTGGTCCTCACCCTTCCTCATGCCGTGACTCTTTCATAGCGTCTCATGTTGTAGTAACCCCCCAACCATAACATTATTTTTGTTGCTCTTTCATAACTGTCATTTTGCTACTGTGATGAATTGGGCGACCCCTGTGAAAGGGTTGTTTAAGCCCCCAAAGGGTCATGACCCACAGGTTGAGAATCGCTGGGCTAAGAGCATGTAAAGGGGAAGGGAAGACAACATGTCTATACTTTGCTGCTAGGTCACTAGTTTTGTTTTTAAGCAGCAAACATGTAGAACTCCCCGGTGTTATTTTATGGGTTGCAAAAGATTCCTGTAATTCTCAATGAACCAGGGCGTTCCTGGAGAGCGGCTTCGGCGGTGGGAAGGAACTAGGCGAATTGTTTATTTCAGAGTTTCTGGAATGCAGACTCCTAAGCCACTGGGAGGCTTATGTCTCACCATGACATTCTGGCTCCGGTGGACGTTTCTATACAACTAAGTGGAATCTGATGCATGCTGATTTAATCCTCCTCCTTTGGGGAGTGAGAAAGTTTTTTTTTTTTTTTTTTGGCGGGGATGGGGAGGTGTCTGTTTCCTACTGTGGTTCTCAGCCTTCCGAATGCTGTGACCCTTTAATATAGTGTCTCATGTTATGGTGGCCTCCAGCCATAAAATTATTTGCATTGTTACTTCATAACCATCATTTCGCCACTATTCTGAATCAGGCGACTCCTATGAAAGAGTCTTTTGATCCCCAAAGAAGTTGTGACCCACAGGTTGAGAACCACTGCTGTCCTAGAAGCTGGTGCTGATTGTAGGTGGTGAAGAAGTGGGCCCTACAGTGTGCATCTTTCAAAGGAGGTCCTGACTTGTTGACTTTTTCATGCAGGAAGACGGGTCACTGCTTCTCCCAGACCCTGAAAATCCCCTCATTACCTTCTCTTCTCCCAAAGTTTTTAATCCGAGCCCCACAGCTCTGTGGGCAAAAAGGTCCAGTCCTATGAGAAAGTGAACTTTGCATTGAGATTTAAGACTCAGTATGTCAGCTCAGGATTTGGTGTCATGCCCACAGGGAGTTCTGGCCACGGCCTTAACACCTTCTGCTGTTTGTTCCTTGTGTTTTCCCTTCCCTCTGCCCCATCCACAAGGATGAGCTAAGACATTTTATAAGTCAAGCTGGTTTCTGGGAGCTGCTAAGAGTTCAGGACTACCAGGTACCAATGACGTCTAGTACATCGCTCTCTTCTTCCTTTTCTTCCCCTTTGAATTGCCTGCCGTGTCCTTCCTTGTCATTCTTAGCATCACCCGTTAGGGGATGTTCATCTGCTGGGAGGGCAGCTGGGATCTGCAGGGTTGCAGCCCTGCTCCAGGGGACCTTCCCTGACATGGTGAAGCTGACTTCAGGGGAAACCCTTGTGAAACCTGCCTGGCGCTGAGTCAGATGCAGGTAAAACCAGGCCAGAAGTGGGCATATGCCCAAACTGTGGGAGCTTGTCCGTTCTGCAGACAAAGTGAGGCACCTGCCGTGGCGCACATGTTTCTCCACGGGACCTTCTTTCCTTGCCACGGAGACACAGCACCGGGGCCGTGAGGCGTCTGTGCCATTTCCATGGGGTTGACTCACAGCCATCGAAGCCGCGCTGTGACAGTCCTGATTGGAACGCTGCTTGCTCGGCGACTGCGCCGTGTTTCACACGTAGAACTCAAGTCGGGGCCCAGGGGAGGCTGTCATGGCCAACAAGTCTCAGAGGCTGACCTGGGAGACACTTGTCTCTAGGCTAAAACATCCTTTCCTCAAACCTCCTTTCCTTGGTGCAGTTTTCACTCCCAAATGATCACACACCATTGGTGCCAAAATGATCAGGACCACCTTAACAATAGGTTCTGAGACAGCCACCAGCCAACACTTCTTAGAGAAGCCCGAGGCTGGCAGTCCTGGGCCTGGGAAGTTGGGGACAATGGTGACACAGAGTTGGGTGTTGGAGGTCTCAGGGGAGTGGGCTGGAGCGGTTGTCCTCATTGGCATCTGGCTTTGCAGGATTAACACAGCACTCTCCCCGGCTTTGTCTTTCAGTTAATGACCAGCCACAGCGGCCCTGCTGGGAGCGCCTGCTATTGCTCCACAGGACCCGGAGCCACTGCAGGCTGTCGTGGGCTCTGGCCACGGCAACATGGCTTGGTGGTCTCAGCTGAGGTTGCTGCTGTGGAAGAACCTCACTTTCAGAAGAAGACAAACAGTAAGCTTGGTTTTGCCTGATTTCCTGAATGGTTGCCAGTTGGGTTTTGGAGAAAGGAGGAAAGGGAATCCTTGGGGCTTTCAGAAATGGAAGAAATGAATTTGGATCCCTGGTGGCCGCAGGACTTTGGGGGATGGCTCCCCATGGGGCTGGCGTGGCCCTAGGGCTGATGGTGGAAGGCCGGCAGGCAGTCATGCTAGGCATGCCATGCTTTGGTTTGTGTAAGCTTCCACGCCTCCGTTCTGGCAAGCTGGCACAGGACTCCCCCTGCCCCTCTGTTCTAACTTTTGGCCCAGAACCCAGTAGTCCACATATTTCTTGAAATGAGTTAAGGAGGCAGTTCTTAAGAGAGTAATACCTACATCTCTCAGTGTCCAGCAAACACCCTCCTTTTAGCTTAGCATTGACTCAAAGGAATACCAGAGTGGGACTTAAAAAATATTTCTTTTTGGAAGGTTCTAAGGCCTTTACTTTCTACCTGGGCTAAGAACATGTTGACAAATTCTAACATGTCGAGGGACTTCCTTCTTAATGCACAAGTAGTCATGCATTTGGACAATGGAAGGTGGGGGCAAGGATCACTCTCTGAAGATAGCAGCTCTTTGGCTTCTCTGCCTCTGAACCCCCATGGTGAGCATTCCTATCTAGTGTCCAGGGCTCAGCCTCACCTCTTCCTAGAGGGTCTCCCCATCTGCCTTCTGTGTCCTCTGCCTGGCAGGACTAGCGCAGCTCCTCCGTGGCTGAAATCTATATGATAATCTTTCTTAGACTCAGAGGCGCTAGATGGGACCTTGGAAATAATTTACTTCCATGTTTCTTAAACTACAATAATATCTGGGCCCTTTCTAAAAGAACAAGAATGTCAAGGTACGCTTGTGCTCCGTAAATCCCTTTCATTACCATGTTACTTAAATTTGTGCATGTGCAAAACTAGATATAAAACCCCTTATGCTATGACTCTATGACCCATACATGTTTGCCAATTAAATGTACACAAAATTATAAAACCAATACCTTTCCAGTTATCATCTTTAATTTGATGAGACAGCTGGTGGTGTAGCTGTCCAGGTTATAAATGGCACCACGAATATGGTTGTGAATGTGACTGATTTTTGAGTTTGGCTAGTCCAGAATGCAGTGTGCTGCCACTGACTGGTAAGCTTGGACTGCAAACCACAGATCAGTGGTTCAAACCTAGCAGCAGCTTCAAGAGGGGAGGATGAGGCTGTCTGCTTCTGTAGAGATTCCTAGACTGGTAAACCCTTGACAGAGGACTACGATATGTTGGGTTCTACCTGATGGCTGTGAGTTTGTTTAATGGCTCCAATCTCCATTTTCCTGCAAGCACAGCTTCATTGGATGCTATTTGGCCCAGTCTCACTATTCATAAACCAAGCGTGCATCTGTTCCTTTCTCATTAGCCTGCTACAATTACATTGGTGCCAACCCAATCTCTGAAACACAAATATAAGCTTGGGCTTTGAAATCCTGTGCCAGGACTTGATTATCAAATGGGCATTCAGAAAATTATAGGTCCATTGATTAGAATTTATGTAGGTGGCCAATGAAATGAAAACACATAATATTTCAAATCCCCATAGAGAACTTGCAACCCTTTAAGAAGGCAGGTACAGATGCTAGTTTGAGAAACACTGCATGTTGCCCAGCCCCTCGTGTTAAAGATGTGTCTCTTGACTCCCAAGATCATCCATGAGAGCAGGGCCTGGAATCTGTAGACCCACCTCAGCACTAATAGTTGAATAGGACAGTGTAGCAAAAACAGGCACTTAAGAGTGAACTTCCGTGTGTCAGGCACTACATACTTTTTTTTTTTTAACTACATACTTTCTTAACCAAGTTATTCTTTTTGAGATCTCACAAAACATTGCTCTTTCTGGATTTTATATCTGGGGAATTTGAAGCTGAGAGAGGTTAAGAACTTTGTCTGACACATAAAACTGCAAGTCAGCAGTAGAGTCATTTCCAGACCCTCGTCACCCTATATTAAAATTCACTGTGCATTTCAGTCAAGGATTACTGTCTTTTGCTGTCCTCTTTCCCAATCCCTATGGCATTGACGACTTCTTACTTGCTTTCTCCGCCACCTAAGGAAGTTCTCAGGCCCTGTGTGCTTATCTTTTCTTTGCATTTCTTGGCTACCAAGAGGGTCCAGGTCCAAGTCTTCTGCCTTGCCTATACCTGGTGACAGCAACCTGTATGACAGAAATTTGTCTCTGTCCTGCTGTGTCCATCAGTGAGGGAGGAGTGGAAGGCATGGCATCATGATAGCAATAAAAGGGGGACTCAAAGATAAATTAATCCTGCCCACATACATTACAGATACAGACACTAAGGCACAGAGCAGGAAACGTCTTTCTCCAAATTGAGCCAACCAGGAATTGAACTGGGACACGAGTTGGCACTGCCACAACTGAGGTGAGCTGCTTTGCCAGTGCATTGCATGGTTCTTTGTTTTTGACTTCTCCAAGTCCTCTGCAGCCCCAGGGTCCTGCCTGGAGTGGGAAAAGAGGGCAGAGTAGAAGTATGGATTCCTAGGACAGAACTTGGAGTTGGGTCATCCAGCTTGGTGGAGTCTGCACTATCTTGGACTTGTTGGCCCTTGCTCAGTGGAGTTTCTGGCTTGTAAAGTTTGGATCAGTATTGGAGAGGTAGGCTTTGGCATAAACAAATTGGAACCTTGTGGTGGAGTTCTTGTTGAAGGAGCAGGTGGAGACACAATGCTCCACACACCCAGGTTTTCTGAGATACCTGTTAAGCTGCCAGAGAGATCTCTCTTCTTGCAGGATGTGGATTTTACTGAATCAGAAAGGAAAGTGGTTTACTTTAAGTCATAGATGTTTAGATGATCAGAACTAGAAAAACCCGCCTTGCCCTAGTTCTGTGATGAAGGGCTTACACACACAAACCCACTCGCCCCCCTTTATTTGACCAGGTTTTGCATTATCTGCAAGGAGCTCTGGCTGTGCGATGGGCTTGAGCCCACCGGTTCTGTGCAGCAGAAAGACCAGGCTCCTGTAAAGATACCTAGTCGTCTGGGCAATCTTACAGAGTGATTCCACTCCATCTTGTAGGAGCACTGTAAGGCGGAACCTTTTTTATTTTTTTGCATCACTGCCCTCTGGTGGTCATGGGAGCTACCCAACCTTGCTCCTGGACAGCAGCCGCTGGATTTGAACCACCAAGCCCGTGGGCTGCAGTCCCACACTCAACCACTTTTGCCACCGGGCTCAGCCGGGCCCCCTCCCCTTTTCTTTTTGCTTTTTTTACACTAAAGACCTTTAGTTCTGGTAGCTCTTTCTCAGATTGGTTGCCTGATACGTCTTCCTTTGATGTCTCGATATTGTTTAGACACTGGAACCTGGTAAGGTTTGGGTGTCATTTTGATAGCTCCCAAGCCAGCTCTGCAGGGGGCACAGTTGGCCCACAAAAGTCTGGAAGATTGCTTGCTTGCTCCCTTTCTCCTGAGAGCCGGGTAGGTAGCCACTTAGACCCAGAAGCAGGACTGGAGGCTGAGACCTGCTTAATCAGTATTTGCTAAATGAGTGGGAAGTGTAGTCACAGTTCGCTCATTCATTTTTGGGTCTCCAGGAAGCTCCCCGGCTTTGGAGCCTGGGGTGATGGAGCTCAGGAAGACATGAAAGACTTTGTGAAAATCTACAGCTGAATAATCTACCTCAGAACAACTCCACGGAGAAGGAAAGCTCTGCCCTTTCCTCTCTGCCTTTGTTTGCTGAAGGAGCTTGGGCTCCCCGCTGCTGTGCCCCCCAGGGACCCTCAGCCGGGCTTAGCCTTCCCCTGTTTCTTTTGGGCAAAGAATCCCCCTGCAGTTAGTTGCGAAAGTTGGGTCCAAAGCTCAGTTTGGGTCCAAAGTAACTCGTGTGGGTGGTAATCATCCTGTACAAACACAGTTTGGGACCGACGGGAAGAGGGAAGTGGTTTGGAGTTTTTAGGATTCTCATCTAATTTGAGGCTAATCCAGGGGACAAAGTCCCATGGAGCAGATGGGACACTGTGTGACCATATGGTTTCCTCTCTTTTGCCTTTATTATGTATTTTCCCCAAGTTAGTTTTGACTAGCCATGTGGCTGGAAAAATAGATCATTCCAATGCTTGCATGCCACGTGGGAATACCGGCCTTGGAGCATTGTATAGGGACAAGCAGTAGTTACGAGCAAATGAAAACTCCCACTGTGAGCCAGAGACTTCTGCTAGACGGAGACTTCCTGTGGCCCCCTCTCCCGCCCCACCCCTTCCAGCCTCACGTGCCACTGAGCCTCCCTGCGTTCCGACTTTGACGGTCAGGGTTCTAATCACAGTTCGCTCGCCTTGTGCTTCAGCAGTCTTGAGAGACTCATTTCTTCTAAACTGTAGTTTCCCCCTTTATGGAATGAAGATAGAACCAAGAATTATTTATTGTTTTGCTCGTGTAAATCTTTTTTAAGCACCTACCATGCGCTGGACATTGTGCTGGGTGCACAGTGGTGAGAGAGTCAGACAGCTGTGATCTCTGTCCGCATACCGCTCAGTGAAGGCAGCGGATGTTTAATAAAGTCATCGCATTAGCAAAAATACCCTTATTAACTGTGGTCAAGGCTCTGAAGGAAAATAAAACAAACTGTTTTGTTTTAATACTGAATCCACTTTTCAGTTATTTAGGACAGTTAGGAAAGTCTTATTTTTGTAGAGGGCTATTTTGAATATATTTGTATTTTGGAGAAGAACATCATGTTTCGAGGGATGTCGAAAAAGAGGAAGGCCATTGATGGGATATGACTTGATCCAGTGGCTACATCAAAGGGCACAGGCATAGAAACAATTGTGAGGTGGGCGGGCACAGGGCCAGGCAGTGTTTCCTTCTGCTGTGCAGAGGGTCCTGATGGGTTGGAGCTGACCCAGTGGGTTTTCATTGAGTCATTTGATAAGCATTTGTCTTGGTGCTGATATATCTGATAGTGCTTGGCTTTTCCTTCGATGATGACCCTGGTGATAACCCGAGGGAGCTTGTTGTTTTTTCCTCTCAGCATCATCTTTGATATTTCATCTATGTGTTTGCCCACAGAGGCTTGTTTCCATACAACTTCTAAGAAGTATCCCACTCTTATAAGTGGCGCTGTGTTAAATATATGCGTAATCTTGGGAAATAGGGTGATCTTTGGATATCAATTCTTGGGCATCTAGGAGCATGGCAGAATGTCTTTGCTCTCGTGAATTCTCTCCTTCCTCTATTCCTCTCAGCAGAGCCCTGGGAGTGGAGTGGTCATGAGCTGGGTGTAGGAAACCGGCAGCCGCTCTGTTGGAGGAAGACGAGGCATCTATTCCCCCGAACACTTAGAGCCTCAGAAACCCACAGGGGTACTTTGACCCTGCCCTACAGACGACTCTATAGCAGCGAGTCTGTTTTGATGATTGCTCTTACTATAGGTTTGTGGTTTTCTTTCCTGTAAGAATTGCATACTTTCCATTAGATTAATGCCTAAGATGTTTACTACGTTGTGGCAGAAAGGAAGAGATGAAAGTATGGTTCTCTGCTTACAGCATGGTCATAAATCTAAAAGAACCCAAAACATTCACCAAAAAGCTGCAGCTGATTTTGTTTGTTTGTTTTTGTTTTTTTGGGGGAGGCATCACTGCTCTCTGGTGGTGGGAGTAGGAGGCCCAGCCCCACGGCTGGAATTGAACCTCCGTCTCAGTGGGCCGCAGTCCCACGCACAACCACTATGCCACTGGGGCTCAGCTCAACTACAGCTGATTTTAAGCATTGATCAAGTTAGCAGAAACAAGATAACTTCCCTGTAGCAGAGCAATCCTGGAAGCACATCATAACCAAGTCAACTAATACAATGGGAGAATAATCCTACTCAGAGTAGCAACAGATCCACAACGTAGTAAACATCTTAGGCATTAATACAATTGATGTATCTTTGTAAAAGTAGTCTTATTGACATAACATGCAACTCAATAGTTCAGTCATATTAAAAAGTTTACTCTTTTAGTTTCTCTTTCACTGTGTTCTCAAGAATTTTCCACACAATGCTAAGAAACAGAAAGTTATTTCAGGATGGCGCAAGACTTTGTTAATACTTTTTCCCATAAGAATTTTGCTCAAGGTCAAATTTTATTCCTTTGATTTTTCTGTGTTCTCATTTCATGCCTCACCCTCAGGTTAACAAGGGTACATTTTGAAGAGTTTTAAATTTTTTATTGGGGGCTCTTATAGCTTTTATAGCAATCCATACATCAATTGTATCAAGCATATGTGTACATATGTTGCCATCATTCTTTTCTTTTCTTTTTTTTTTTTTTTTAGGCATCACTGTCCTGGTGGTGGGAGTAGGAGGCCCAACCTTTGCTCCTGTGAGCGGGTATTGAACCTCCATCCCAGTGGGTCGCAGTCCCGTGCACAACCACTACGCCACCGGGCTCAGCCCGCCATCATTATTTTCTAAACATTTACTTTCTCTGTGAGGCCTTGGTATCAGCTCCTCTTTTTTTTTTATCTTGGAGAGTTTTAAGAGTGCCACAACTTCATGCTAGGTAGATTAAATAGATTCACAGAGTGAGTGAATGATGCTCTATGAACCTTTACCCCCTGCCAGGAGAGTCAGGCATGACTACTAGGTGTAGAGTTGCTATCAGAAGTCTGAGATTTTTGCTATGATTCAAAATGATGATTCAAAAATGGTTTGACCCATGTTGAATGATGATTGTAGTAACAGCGGTCACAGTGTTAGTCTCTACCCTAAGACATTTATATGAAATAGCATTAGATTCTCTCACTAGCTCCGAGTCTCAGAACTCACTGCTGTTGACTCATAGTGACTCCCTGAGGGTTTCCAAGACTGCAGCAGTTTATCAAATTAGAAAGACCAGCCTTCATCCCCAAGAGCTGATGGTGCTTTCAAACTTCTGACTATGTGGTTCACAGCACAATTCATAACCATTACACCAAACAGTGCTGCTTCTCACACCAGCTGTAGATTAGTGGTTATCTACAGGGAGCAGTTTAGATGTTGGTAATGTCTGGAGGAATAATTGCTTGTCACCATCGAGGTTGGAGTGAGTTGTGCCCATCATGGGTCAAGTCCAGGGGTGCTGCACAGGATAGCTCCCCCAAAAGAATGCTCTGTCCGAAGTCTCAATTGTGGTCAGGTTGAGAAACTGCTCTCGAAAGGTTTGATCATTTTATTCCTATGTTTAGATGAGGAAGAGGGATACCAACATGGATAACATGCAAAGTGATCCTTTGTTGTTCCTCAGAGCAACTAATTTGGCCATTCAGTTACATTCCAGAATTGGAATGTTCATCGCTGAAAGAGAGCTTTTCAGTTTTGGGGGGGGAAAACACCCTTTGAAAAGACTCATCCATGTTTCTCTACCCCACTGGCTATGAAAGCAAGGCTTAGAAGAGTTTTCCTATAGGAGTTTGTAATGACAAAGCATCACCCTTATTTCCAAGCTGTTTATGGGGGAGCCCAGTGGGGAAGATGGTTAAGTATTGGGCTGCTAATTGTAAGCTTGGTGGTTCACGTTGTTAAGGTCCATTCTGTTCTACTATTTGGCTTGGTTGCTATGAGATGGAATTAGCTCAATGACGATGGTGGTGGTTGTTATGCTAAAAAACTTACGATAAACCTATGAGATGGGGAAAATGTGACATTAATAGAGAACCAGAAATCAAATTTCTAAAGGGTGGTGGTTAATGAGAAAAGAAGTACCTAGAATATTTCTTTGAGTTGAGTAGGTTTTATGAGAGTAATCATTTTTAAAGGGCACAGGGCACAGGGCACAGGTTAAATTTTGACTTCCAAATATTGGAAATGTGAGCTTTGGAGACAGTCTCTTCATTAAGAAAGTTTAGGGTCTCCCTTCCGCACCAACTCTGAGGATTTGAGAGTCGCTGGTAATAGTCAGGCTACTTTAGGAGTCCTGGGGCAGAGGACACAAGGAAGTCGAGGCATAGTGGCTAAGAGCAAGGCCCCTTTGCTTGGAATGGCCGGGAATCCTGGCTCTACCATTTACAGACCTTGTAACCTGAAGGCATCTATTAGCTCTGTGAATCTCAGTTTCTGCAGTTGTATAGTAGGGATAGTGATACTCCACCCCCAACCCCAACACCAAATTCAGTGCCCCTTAGTCCATTCTGACTCTGAGCCACCATCTCTGTGGGACAGCGCAGAACTGCGCCTGTTGGTTTCCAAGACCTTTGAACTCTTTGAGGAAGCAGAAAACGGCATCTTTCTCCTGAGGAGCTAGCTGGTGGTTTCAAACTTCTGACCTTGTGGTTAGCAGCCGACTGTGTCATCACTGTGTTACCCAGGCCCCTGTGAGGCAGAGCCGTAGCTCACAGAATTTCATTTGGAATAGTGATTTAGGATGTGGCTTTACGAGTCAGGCAGAATCTACCCTTTTATCCTTACCCTTCCTTGTCCTGTGTAATTGGAGACATCCATAGTTCCTTCCTCACAGGGTGTCCTGAAAAATAAATGAAGTAATCCATAGACAACATTCTTAGTACTCAATATTGAGTTTTAAGTATATGGTAGTTACCGTTTATTCTAAAAGTCTAAAAGGAAACATCAGAACATCAGTTCTTAATATACTTTTTAAAAAGTCCACTATTTCTATTCTCAATTTAATCACAACCTATATATATATATAGATATTCTGTTTTTTTCAACATTTGTAGTTTTTACAATCTTTTTTGGTTGGTGTTGAGAACATACGCACAGAGCAAACACCAATTGAACAGTGCCTACATGTATAATTTGGTGATTTTGGTTACATTCTTTCAGTGTATAAATTCCTCATCCCCCCACCCTCCAATTGTACTTCCTCCATAAACAGAAGCTCACTGCTCCCTCCCCACCCTCTCAAGTTCCTATCTAATCTTTCTTCTTGCTGTTATCAGTTGGGTTCCAAATAGATACGGTAGTTCTTAAATGAGCTCAGTGCTCAAACTAGAGACCCCTTACTAATTAAGCTAAATGACCAGTTTGGGGAAGACCTTAGGGTCATTATCGGTTTAAGGGTTAAAGATTACCTCAAGGCAACAGTCTGAGGAATTCCTTTGCCTTCGTGGCTCCAGAAATTCTAGATTCCATGGGGGCTTGAAGTTCTGCAAATTGTCCCCACCCCATGTGGCTAGGATTCTTCCATAGAATCTGTGATCAGAAAGTTCCATCCTGGGAGCCGGTGTCATCCCGTGCTGGCTTCATGGTACAGGAAGCAGCTGCTCCTGAAGCAGTGAGCTCTACTCCCCATGGCTTCCTCCTTCATCCAGACTCTCCTCTTCTCTGTTGCTCCAAGTTTTACCTCGGTGTACGCCTAGAATGCTTAGACTTGTGTATTCTGATTATACTTAGTATTGCACGGTTGATGATTTTTATGTAGCATCGCTATTCTTGTAATGACTGCATAATGCGAAGTAGATGTACCGTAATTTGGTAATTTCCCTATTGCTATCAATTAAGTGCTTCCCAATATTTGGCAATTATAATGTCTCAATGAATGAATAACCTCATCTGTCTAGTTTGTTGATGACTTAAATTTAGTTCTGCAGGATGAATTCCCAGAAATATTACTTGGTCAAAGGGGATAAATAGACATGCATTTTGAATACATATTGTCAATGGTTTTCTCAAAGGGTTATACTGATTTATCTTTCCATCGCCATTATTATGTCAACTTCACTTCATTGACCCTTGCTCAACAAACGTCTCTGAGCCTTATGCAACAGACATCTTTTGTCAGGTTTAGTGAGAAGTCAGTGTCATTAGGTGAGACATTAAAAACTCAACTGCCTTCAAATTGATACGGACTCTTTAGTGACTCTGTAAGTCAGGATAGAACTGCCTTTGTGGGTTTCCAAGACCGTAATCCTTTAACAGAGTAGAAAGCCTCATCTTTCTCTTGGGGAGGGGCTGCTGGCTTTGAACTTCTGACCGTGATGTTCGTAGCACCAAGTGTAACCACCATGGAAGCTCCTCTATAAATTGGGCTTCATCTATGCCAAGTGCTGATGGAAGCACAGAGCGCCTGAAAAGGGAGGCTGTGGGCACTCCTGGTAGACGGACCCAATGTCATTTCAGGCGTGGACTGCTCTTGGGGATTATTACAGAAATATTTAGCAATACCTGAGCTCAGCGTCTTGGGACTTCAGGGTTTTGTTGTCAGCATACATACTTCCTTCAAAGAAGGAAGTCTTCTCAGTGTTCTATGTAATACACTATTCTGCACCCTTTCAAGGCAACACTGAATTTTTGCTTTATTAATCTGTCCATTAGAAAAATAATATATGTTTGTTATAGGAAATTTAGCAAACACAGGAAAATATTGATAAGAAATCACCCATGTTTTTATGTCAGTATAACTCTTGGTATAAATTTTTTGGATTTCATTCCAAAAAGAAGATTTTATTATTTTTAAAGAGTCTATTGGGAACCACATAAATTGTCTCTGGAAACTCCAAACTGTGGAAATGCCAAAGTAAACAAAATATAATAAATTATGCTCAAGCATTCTGAAGTGCCAATCCATAGAAGAAGAGTTAAATTCTTGGTTACCTATTTATCAACTATCAGAGAGACTTGAAACACCAAATTTAAAAGATATTTTATGTTATGGAATATGCCTTAAGTGAGAAAGCATAATGCAAAATTATATGTGATGTACAATCTTGGATTTACAGGAAAAATATTAAGATGTAGGAAAAAAACAAATATATTGTCAGAGAAACATTGTTGGCTCAGTTACTAGGGATTGTATTTCTGGGAAGTAGTGTAAGGGTAATTTGTATTTACATTTCTCTACCTTTAAAAAATTTTTCAATTCTCAAATTTTCTGTAATAAAAAATATTTGAATTTGCCGATCAAGCAAAAACCTGATTGTTTAAAAAGAAAAAAAAGGAAGAATTGCGTTGAAGCACTGGCGTTGCAACTGCAGCCACAGTCACATTTACTGTGAGACACAGGCCACATGATTGTCCTGGGCTTCTGTGGAGTTCTGATTAAAATTTAGAATGAGGAACTGAAAGAAATGGAATTGATAAGATATTTGAGGCTGTGTAACTAGGTGTCTGAATACCACTGGTTAAATTAGAGTACATTTGTGATTTCTTGTTTTTCCTGCCTGTTTATCCATTGGTTTGCTTGTACTGCTAATCAAACTGTATTGTAATTCATGATCTTCCAGTCCATGAAGATGGAAAGACTTGACACTGCTTCCAGTTTTCCAACTCAGGGAGCACACAGACCAATATTGCCCTGTGTATGAATTTTTATTCTCCATTGGCGCTTTCTTCTTGGCCCAAGTGTAGGTGTGTGTGGAGAAGCAGAGGTGGGTGTACATGGCACAGCAGCCTGTTGCCTGCCTGGCCTTGTGCTAACGCTGGAAATGCAAAGATGACCAAGACCTGGTGCACTGAAAGTGCAGTGTGGAAGCCAGGGATAGAAGCGGATGATTCCAGGGAACTAGTTGAAAACCTCTGGAAGGACGAGGCAGGGTATCCTGTGGAAGCAAAGACTTGTAGCTCAGTCTGAGATCGTAGCAAAGGAAACCGTGCCTGGTTGAGTTGTGGAGACATGAGCTAGAGGAAGCAGGCTGAAAGCATCTTCCTTGGCTTTGGGAAGGCACAGAAACCTGGGCTAGAGTGTTGTGGCAGAGAATTGCAAACAACTGGATATTATTAAAGCTTCAGTTATTAGCAAAGAGTGGGAGAGGCTGGAGAAGTTGATCAATTTTTAAATGAATGTTTCTGTGTATTTCCTAAAGCTCAATAGAATTAGGCATCCGGGTAATATTTTTAATTCACATTGCTCATGTCTTATTTATTCCCCAGTGTCAGCTGTTGCTGGAGGTGGCCTGGCCTCTGTTTATCTTCCTGATCCTGATATCTGTTCGACTGAGCTACCCACCCTACGAACAGCATGAATGTGAGTATCTGTGAAACCCCGTTTGAGACTCACCATTGGCAAGGGAAGTCTACTCAAAAGACATGAGTTACATTGGGTTTTTCCAAGTGTGCTGACGTTATGCATAACCGCCAAGGTTTCCTTTTTTTTTTTTTTTGAGATGAGTTTCCAAAGTATGAAATGGCATCAGTAGTAATTATAATGGTAACCAACATTCTACAGTAGCTTTATAGAACTTCTTTGCTTGACTGATACTACATTTATTTGATTTTTCAAACAACTTTGCATAGTAGACTATCATCATCATCATCATTATCATTTTCTTTAATTTCTTGATAAATAAGTTGGAGGGCAGGGAAGGTTGATGCTTTGACCTGCTTGCTCAAAGTCACACAGCTAGTAAGTAATTGGGATGAAATAAAGCATAGGCAATCTGACTCCCAAACATGCACTTTGTTACTATCCTTCATCATGAGCATAGACACTGTAAAACACTGTAATAGGCTCCGTTGAGCAAGGGACAATCTCCGCTGTGATGTAGTTTGTACCTTAGTTTCTTCATCTCTAAAAGGACATAAGTAATACACCTATTCTTCAGTTATCGACTATCTCATCTGACATTTCACATTTACGACAGTAGTAAAAATTCTTCATTTTGTATGTTAACAATGTATATCTGGCAATAATAAATGACAAGGTGCTAGGTGAGAATAACTGGCTACGATAGTTATAGTCTGGGTCAACTTGGCTCAGTCATGATCTTTAGAGGTTTGACAATTACGGAATGCTGTAATTGGGCAGTAATTTGGCTTGAACCAATTCTACATTGTGTAATCTAATGTGGTTATCTTCCATTTTTTTTCCATGATGCCAATTTTGCACACTAACCTGGTCTTTGGATCCTAACAGTATTGATTAGTCAGGGATGGGTATACCTAGTTCATACATGTGCTGTGCATGCTATCAATTCACCACGACAGTCTCTCTCCCCTGTGAGATTACTGAATGGGCTGTTTCCATCTAAAGGATCATCCACGTGAGGGATTGGCTCCACATTTCCTTGGGAGTCTGGGGGAAGCATGTTATCTAGAAGCTCTGTTCCTTTGCTTCCCTCACTTTGCCAACCACTGCTCAGTTTCTCTCACACCTGCAACCGCCCCTGTGGACTTGCACAAACCTGTTTTAGGGTAATGATGGATCCCGGGTCTCTTTTCAGGTGTGTTCCTTTTATGGGCTTGCCCCTTTCATAATACATGTGTGTGCCACCAAGTCGGTCCCAACTCATAGCACTCCTGTCAGACAGACTCGAGCAGTGTGATAAGGTTTCTAGGCTGTAATTTAAAGGGGAGAAAATCACCAGGTATTTACTCCCCAAGGCAACTGTTAGGCTTGAACCAATACTCTTTTAACCTTTTTACTTGGAAGTCGAGCTTTTTAGCAATGGCACCTTCCCAACACACGTCTAGGGTTAAGGGCTGGGTTGGTGCAAATCCACCAGCTTTTCTGAGGTCGAAGAACCTGGTACAGATCTGCTCCTGTTGAGAGGACAGCCTAGGACATCCTGTGCAGCCGTTCTCCTGTGTCTTGTAGAGTCGCTCTGAGTTGAGGTTCACTTGAGGGCACACAGCAACAGTAATTAGCCTGCTGGTCTGCTGACATCCATTAGACACACGAGGTTTTTGTTCAGTTTTGAATCACAAAACTTTAAAAATAGTCAGATGTGATTTTTTTCATTTCACTCCAAAGGAAAAGAGTAGAAAATGCTTCTCCCCTCCGCCCGCCCCCCCCCCCGCCCCTCGCATCTTCATTATGTATGGGTGTGTGAAGCAATTCTCCTTGTTTTGGAGCCCTTAAGAGATTTTGCTGAGAGGTGAGTAAAAAGTTGATTTTCTTTAAGCTTTGTTCTGAGTCCCTATCCAAGTACACATACTGGGGTCAACAACAACATGTCTCTGCTTGGCAGTTCATTATTTCCAGAATTATGACGAACAGGCAAGGTAGGGTAGTGGAAATAGCACTTGACCCTCAGACAAAAAGAGGCTTATTTGAACACCAGCTCTATTGCTTGCTGGCATTGTGATCTTGGACAAGTCTTGAGGGTGGACCCCAGTTCCTGTTGTCGCCAGATTGTGCATTGTCAGAAATAGGAAGTGTTGGTTCTTGTAGGAGACAGATAAGACTTTTCCCGTTACTGATGAGCGTCTGCTAGTCTTTGTGTTTCCTGTTCTTGATACCTTTCTCTCAGGAAGCTGGCTACAGAGACAGGACTGAGCAAGTTAAGAATGAAGATCGCGCTTGCACAGGGTCTTAGCTCTGGGAATAAAGGCTTGATGTATACCTCTTCTTCATAAAACCTGGCTAACTTGTTCACACTCTGGAAGTCTTTTGTGTTGTTTCATTATCATCTTGTGTTAAGTCCATATTTAGCTGTTGTTTGATGGGACACAGCCTATCGGTGTCTTTGCTTTATGCAAAAGTGTCCAACCTTCATTACCTCCCTCATCATAGCTCCCTTGACCAGCATTACTCTGTCTTTCGCTCCAGTGCCTCCTGGAACTTTGTGGTAATAATATCTCTCTCCTTCTTTCATTAATTTTATTGGTGGTCTCTTACAAATCTAATAACAATCCATCATTCACTTGTATTAAGTACACTTGTACATATGTTGTCATCAACATTTAGGGGAGAATCTCTTGGCCCTTCCAGCATTTTGTCGGGTTTCATAAATCTTCTCCAAATGAGGAGCAACTGATTTAGGCAAAGGGCTTTGTTTGATTTTCCTTGAACTATTACCGGGGCGATAAGGAGATTAACTAAGTAAATGTTCAACAGGACAGAGTCCCAGCAGATGGTCGCCACAGGGAATCAGATCTTATCACATTTTTGCTTTGTTACTCTCGTTAGATTCTGCCTAGAAGAGCAGATAAAAGAATCCCACTACTGAACTATAAAATGACAAGCCCTGGTTATGGAGTAACATCTTGGGAGGCTAGCATTGTCTGGTTAGCATTATTTGGGTACAAATAGATTAAAACAAAATTCCTCTGTTGGAGGAAGGTGGTAGCTGTGGGATGAGAAGGGACTGTTCCAGTCTTGGGAGAGTAGAATAGGTTCACAACATGCCTTCCTATGGATGACTCAGGAACCCTGGTGACGGAGTGGCCTGTGCCTTTGGCTACGACCTCAAGATCAGCAGTTCAAACCCATCAGCTGCCCGTTAGAGAAAGATGAGGCTTATCTGCCCCATTAGAGAAAGATGAGGCCTTCTACTTCGTAAAGAGTTGCACTTTAAGGGCTGAGCCCTGGTGGCGTAGTGGCTGAGTGTGGGACTGCGGCCCATGGGCTTGGTGGTTCAAATCCAGCAGCCACTCTCCAGGAGCCAGGCTGGGTAACTCCCATGACCACCAGAGGGCAGTGATGCCCCCCCCCCAAAAAAAAAAAGAGTTGCACTTTGGAAACCCACAGGAGAAGTTCTAATCTGCCCTGTACATCACTGTGAGCCAAAGCTCAGTCCTGGGAATCAGAATAGGCCCATTCCATTGAAGCTTGTCTCTCAGTTGGGCGCTTGTTTAAGTGTTTGTCAGTGAGCACTCATGTACTACCACAGCTCCATGAAAGTACATTGTGTTTGTTACTATTTTACAGCTGGGGAAATCGAAGATTGGGTGACTTGGTCAACATTTCTGCTTAGGGAATTGCAGAGATTGGGCAGGAATTCCAGTTGGCCTGATCTCAAAACCCAAGAAATGACTCAATTCTTTATGGCCTAAGTGCCTTCTTGTTGCCAGGTGCCCTCAGGTAGGTTCAGATGCACAGCGTCCCAGTGTGCCAAAGAGCAGGGCACTGCCAGCTCCTGCACTATCCTCACGATCGCTTCTATGTGTGAGCCCATTGTTGCAGCCCCTGTGCCACTGCATCTTGTCCAGGACCTTTTCCTAGTGCTCAGTGGCCCGTCACTCTTTTGGGGCCCCAGAGAACGCTCTCAATGAGAAGATGCTTCAAAAAATTTGCGGACAACTTCCGTTATCTAAAATCTTACTTTACCACCAACGTTTGAAGTCCCATTGTATGATGAAAGGTAGGTAGCCTTACCCTCTATAGGAGTCGGTGATCTTCAGGCGGAGGGCATATACTTCTTGATCAGTGCCCCCCAATGGCTGCCACAAACCAAACTGTAGCCTTTGAAGTTCCAAGTCCGGTCAGCCGTGTCTGTGAAGAAGCTAACTGAGACAGGGCCCTATTGGATGGGGCTCCTTGTTGGGGTAGCCTATGAGCGGATCCCCACAGGTCGCATCTGATCCCCAGTTGGCACACTTATTAGAAGCCACAGGAGCTTTTGGTCTGGCTGAGAAGGTGAACCTAACGGGGAACGTACAAAAGGAGACTGAGAAGAGCTGGGGTTTACAGCTAAGGGGAGAGTCAGCAGGAACATGCTAATGGGGGTTCTACCTCCAGGCATGCCAGCTGACTCCCTGAGGATTCTCCGTTGGTTCTGTTATTTTGGCTTGGTTTCCACCTTCGTTGGGAACTTGAAGGAAGCCCTCCTCGAGGACCTTCTTTATCTAAGGGTGAAGCAGGGTGGGCATAGAAGGTGAAGAAATGGTCCTGACCCCAGTGCCTTTGTTCTCTGGTCTAATCTAGTCTTTTGGCCATGGCCCTTTCATTGAGATGGTGAGCCCTGCTCTGCAGATAACACTCAGGTGGATGATGGACTTGATACACAGTCTCAGAGTACTGCTATCTGATGCCCAGTGTCCAACCAGGGCCCCCTTGTTCCGTGTGGGGAAGCAGACAGTGTATGTATTGAGCCAGTAGAGATCAGGGCTCCTATCAAGCCTCGAAATAGCTGGCGAACATTGAAGTCAGAGTTCTATGTGATTTTCTTTCCTTTCCACAGGCCACTTTCCAAACAAAGCCATGCCCTCTGCAGGAACACTTCCTTGGGTTCAGGGGATTATCTGTAATGCCAACAACCCCTGCTTTCGTTATCCGACTCCTGGTGAGGCTCCCGGTGTGGTTGGAAACTTTAACAAATCCATGTAAGTATCAGCTCGGGTTTCCTTTTCCAAATATGTCAGTTCACATGTTTCTTTCACGTCCCACCTGCTTTGGAATGACTGCTTTTGCATCAAGGGAATGCTGTAAAGAGGCGTGTGATAAAATCTTCAGGAGGGGGAGAGGAAGAATTGCCGCCCCCCCCCCCCAGATGTAAAATCACAAACAAAGAACTGTTACATTTTAGGGATAATGATTCTATATAGCTAAAAGTCATGTAACTGGCAATGTTCATCCAAAAACTGAATGGCAGTTTAGGGAGGGGACAAGGGGCTACATCTGTCCATCTGTTCACTCAGCAAATACTTATTGCACATGTGCCATGACTGGATCCAGGGGCTGGGGCTGTCAAAAAGAGCCCCGCAGGTGAGCCTGCCTTCAAGGAGCTTACAGTTGACGCTCTGAGCATCTGTCTCCTCCGCGCTCAGACTCTCTCCTCTTCGCTCCATCACTGCCTCTGTCCGTCTGCAATGTCACTGCTGCCTGCAGGTCTGTCTTTTTCCTGGGTGTGAGCTCCTTGGAGGTCGAAATACTGCTTCCTTTGCTTTTGTGCTCTTGGCTCCTGACCTCAATTTTCAGACATAAATATGGGCTTAATAAAGGTTGGTCGAGCAAGACATTGAAGGTTCAATTGTATAGAACCATGCCCTGGGTTAAAATGAGCCTCAGGCTGTGGGAGTGTACGGAGACAATCCAAGGCAGTTATGGCGAAGGCAGACGGAAGTCTAGACCTCGTGGTTTTCCTGGGCACCTTCCTCCATGCAAGAACCTTAAAAGGTGCAACTGTGTTAAAAAGGTCGATCGCATCCAGACTGGATGATATCATGATATCTTTATTCTTACAGTATGAATGAAATGAAAACATGTTCGTGCGCCCCTAAAGCTGCTGTGGGTCTCAGGACCTTGTCCTTAGTGCTTAAGTTGTACGTGGGGATGCTGTGTCACACATGCATGAGGGAGAGCTTCCTGGGAGAAAGGAGAATGAATGGACTAGGTCTGAAGGAGTGGTGAGCTCGGGTTGTGTGGACGTGAAGGGAGGGCACGCAGCGCCTGATGGTGGAGACACAGGGAATCTGTGAAACGGGGCACGGTGGGAGGTCTGTCTTTGGAGGAGCCCAGAGCCCAGAGCCCGGGAATTATGATTCGGTTTGATAGAGTGGGAGAGACAGCTGGCTTAATCTTTTTTTTTTTTTTTTCCATTTTCTCTGCAGCGTGTCTCGCCTGTTCTCAGATGCTCAGAGGCTACTTTTGTATAGCCAGAAAGACACCAGCATCAAGGATATACACAAAGTTCTGAGAACGTTACGGCAGATTGAGAATTCCAGCACAAGTGAGTGGAAGCTTTTTTTTCTTATGTTGGCTTGCAGCTGGGGAGGCAGCAGCCCGGACAGCCTGGGTTCCCTCCTTTTAGTGCTTGCCTATGGGAGGGCCTCCTGGGGGGGGGGGGTAAGGCTAGGGGTGGTGGTACTGCATGCAGAAGCCAAATGTGTCCCCCCACCCCACCCCCTTTTGGCTGTATGATTGTGATGAACAATGGGCAAATTTATTAACAATGCGCAGTTTTGTGCCTGTAAGAGCAATTCTAGTGGCTGCTTGATTGGAATAAGTGAAAGCTCAGCATTTCTTTTTAAAAGGCAAATGCAGATGCTTGAGGTCACCTGATGGGTGTTTGAACTCTGATCTTTCCAAAGGGAAGCCTTTACCTCTGCTGTGGTGAGCATCCAGGCAGTTAATGGCTTGTCACTGCGCAAGTGTCAGTGGAGCAGGCCGTTGGCTGAGTCAGGTGCCCAAGGGCTGCAGGAATCTTGGTGCTAGCTCCCGGCAGTGGCCTCCACGGGGCAGGGAGAACAAGGACCCGGGGGAGCAGTCTCCCTGGCGCAGGTCATGCTGGTGGGCGTGGTCTGTGAAGATGTTAAAAGCAATAAGCAAGCTGCTAAAAGCTGGTTGGGTTTTTCCCCTTTTAATTTTAATTTTATTGTGAGTTTGGTGAGGGCTTACCTATCAGATCACTGTGTTCACATTCAGCAACTTGAACCAGGGATCTCAGTTCCCATTGGCTTGCTCTCTTCCCTGCCCCTCACCCCCGTTTGTGTCCTTCTCCCTCTTATAGACCATGACCTCTTCCCTTCACCTAAGTGAACACCTGTCTGCCCACTAGCCTATTCCCTCCCAGTCCTCTTTTCCCCTCCCTGGCCACCCTCAAAGTCTGTTTTTTTGGGTGTGAAAAAAGGAGAATTATGTGACCGTCTGTTGCCTGATTTTTTTTTTTTAATAACAGTGGTCCCATGCAGTTTTTGTCCTTTGGTGATCAACTCCCTTTACGCAGCACAATGTTCTCCCAATCCAGGCAGGGGTGGCAAGAGGTATTTCACAAGTTCATCGTTGCTCCTGAACGACGTGCAGTGTTCTGTGTCCGGGTCGACTTTTTCTGATCCCACACACCAGCAGTTCTCCTCAGCATCCTTGATGCAGCCCTCATCCCCCTGCCATGACTGTGGCCGCAGTCTGTGCAGTGGGCTGACCTGGCCTGAAAGGCCTTCTCATGTGTCAGCTACTTGAGAAAGCAGAGAGGGCGAGAGTTTAAATGGGACTCAGGTTGGAGCCTTTCTTGAGCACATGGCCCTCTGCTTTCTCTGGGCAGGGAAAAGAGAGTGGGCAGCCAGCGAGGGACTTGTTTTTCTGACACAGGGAAACACAGCGAGGGCAAGGTGCAGGCTGGTGCAGAGGAGGTGTGGCTGGGGTGGGGGGTGGGGGTAGAGAGAGGGAACCGTGTTGGGGTTTGCACTCCTGGGGGACGCCCTGGGCTATGGGAACCGCTGTGAGGCACTTCCAGTCCGACCACTCCCAGCATGCCTCCAGGCCCTCTGAGTGCTGTATCCTTCCCTCCAGGCCACACTGATCCAGCAGACACATGTCTAGCCAGTGCAGGATACAGGCACAGAGAGCGCAGCAGCCATAGAGCAAAGCATCCACCTTACCCTACTGGTATGCAGGGTGAATGCGAGGCAGAACTTGAGCTATGGTCTATGGGACTTTAAAGCTATGGAACTTTGTGGTCAAGTTCCTTAACATCGCCTCGCCTTTGATAGAGGCTGGCAGGAGACTCCTTTGCATTGGACTGCTGTGCGGAAGAACTGAGACACAGCATCTCACTGCGTTAAGAGCAGCGTCTGAGATACATAGGATATGCACCTGGATATGTTGGGGCAGTAACATCTCTGTGGAGCCACTTAGCCTCATTAACATCATTACTTCAGCTGTGATGTAACAACTAATTTGCAAGGCAAATAGAAGCCCCAGCTTCTGCTCCAGTAACCAGACTCTGCCATGGAGTCAATTCTGACTCATAGTGACCCTATCGGGCAGGGAAGACCTGGCTGTGTGGGACTGAAACCGTTGATGGGAGCAGAAAGCTCTCTGTCTCTCTGTCTCTCTTTCTCCAGAAGAGGAGCTGGTGGCTTTGAACTGGAGAACTTATTATGTGTGGCCCTGTAGGACAAGGTAAAATGGTCCCCGTCGATTTCCGAAGCTGTCACACTTTGTGGGAGCAGGAAGCCTCATCTTTCTCCCAGGAGCACCTGGTGCTTTCAGAATGCGGAGCTTGTGGTTAACAGCCCCCTGAGAGACAGTGTCCATCTTCGATTGCCCAGCTTCCTCCCCACTTGCTCAGCTGTTGTAATAGACTGGCTCTCGGGGCCTTGTCAGGTCTCACCTGAGAAACTGAACTGCCTGTCTTCTTGGAGCAGCTGGAGACACGAGTGGGGTGGAGAAGAGACGCTCCTGTCTGCATGGTTCTGAAGAAAGAAGGCCTCCCCTGCTTTCAATGGCTTTATACCAACACTGCTCACACACCTCTTGCTTCCTCCAGCGTTTTCTTCCATTGTCTTCACGTTCTTGCCCCGCGGCTATTCCTCCATTGCTTCCTCCTCTCTTTGTTTGGCTCCGCATAGAGAGAAATGCACCCCACTGCTGCTCCCTAGATGAAGTCGGTGTGTGTCTGCTGAGTTTGACTGAGATACTGTAGATTTCGGAGAGACCCGTTGCTGAGACATGCCAGTGTGGAGCCCTAGTTAGAGACCTGTGCTTATCTTCACTAACACCTCTGCTCACTGCACGATAGACTCAGCCTGCCGGCACTGTTACTTTCAGGACTGGAAGATTTCTAGGAACTGGTCTAGCCTGGAGCCTTATCTTGCTGATCCAGTATGGGAACCTAGTGGTCACAAGATAGGTTATTGTGAGCAGTGGTTCTCAACCTGTGGGTCTCGATCCCTTTGGGGGTCGAACCACCCTTTGACAGGGTCACCTGATTTATAACACCAGCAAAATGACAGTGATGAAGTAGCAACAAAAATAATTTTATGGCTGGGGGGCACCACAGCATGAAGAACTGAATTAAAGGGTCACGGCATGAGGAAGGTTGAGAACCACTGATTGTGAGGGTAGCTAACACTTACGACTAGAAAATATTTATTTTACTCTGCTGTGTGCCTTCTAGGGAATGAGTTGGATTCTACTCCCAGTGAAATGATGTGAGGGCAGCTTTCATGCAGTTTCTTTCATTTTTCTAGGAATTTGATTTTTCCAGGCAGGCTAACTCTCTCCTCTTTCTTTTATGCAATGTTTTCCTCTCAAGTCCTGCCTCTCTCCTATGTGACTTGGAAGAAGTATAGCCAGAATGTCCCTTAGAAGTCGGGTCTTGGCTATAATATCAGGGAGAACTGGTCCCTGGAGATGGAAATCTTGCTTGGTAAAGTCGAGGGTCTGAGAAAACAGAGGAAAGAGAAAGACCCTCAGGTGGTGCATTGACATGGTGGCTGCCCGAGCAGGTCCATCACAACATCAGTCATGAGGACGTTGCTCTGCTGTGCATTAGATTGCTTTGCATGGAAACCATCTGAGTCCCCGAAAAACAGCAGCATTTCCTCCTTGAAGTTGACCAGGAGTTACAGCAGCATTCTTGCACCGAGGAGAAAGGGCCCTTTGCCTTCTCTGTCAGAGCACCAAATTTCTGCTAATGCAGGCTGAGATTGCGTTAGGGTTTCCAGCAGACTCCTCATGCTTTTGACTCATAAGCATGTGCAGTCAACCACAATGGTCACTTTTTAAGTCCATAATGTTGCAAGTGACTTGGTTTCAACCTCCTAATTTGTGCGGTGGACTCTTGAACTTGAAGGAGGAGAAATACTTAACTCTTTTCTGTCCTACTTAGATTCCATATGTCACTGCATCTTGCCCAGATCCATTTTTGGCTCCCACTTATCCATTCACGGCATTTGATTCTTCTTGTTGTCTGCTCTCTAAGAAATCGATAAGCACCTTTGTTCCCATCCAAGTGGGGCCAACACTGCTTGAAGGTTGGGAATAAGAGAGGGAGTTTGGGGCTTTGTATTCAGGGGTATTTAGGAAAGAGCTCTGGCACTGCGGCCCTCACTAAGTGTGTAACTTGGGAAACCTTTCCTGGTTCCCAGTTTCCTGGCAAAATAGAGATTAGTTCCCTCCAAGGATCACTGAGCGCCATATTCATGGCGTCTGAATGACTGATAGAATGATCAGTGGTCAGGGTACAGAGCTGGCACACAACCTAGCTGAGTTGATTTCTTTCCCCTCTATCCCTGGCTCATTGCCTGGTCTTGGCCAATTTGATTAAGCTTCCTGGGATTCGGGTTTCCTTGCTTCTAAATTGGGACTTTGGGAAAACTCCCTGAAAATGCCTAATTGCAGACAGTTGCTCAGTCTTTGGGTTCAAAGTCATCTGGGACTAATGGGTGATGGTGGCTGCCCACTGGATTAAGTGCCTGGAGGGCAAAACTGAATCTTAATTATGGCTTACCTCAAGAAGCAGCCGAATGCCACGCGTATTTGTTTCTTGTGGTTGCTGTAACAAAGTACCATCCTGTAGTGCAGTGGTTCTCACCCTTCCTCACGCTGCAACCTTTCACACGGTTCCTCATGTTGGGGGACCCCCCCACACCATAAAATTATTTTCGTTGCTGCCTCATCCCTGTCATTTTGCTACTGTTATGAACCGGGCAACCCCTGTGTAAGGGTTGTTCCACCCCCAAAGGGGTCACGAACCACAGGTTGAGAACTGCTGATGTAGTGGCTTCAAACAACAGAAATGTATTGCCTCTGAAGAAGAAAAATCAGACCTCAGAGTGTCCACGGAGAAATCGTGATCATTCTAAGGTGCTCTCAGAGATGTTGTGGTCTCTGTGAAGCCTTCTTCCTACCTTCCTATGGTTCCTGGAAATCCTGGTAGTGGTCCTTGACTTTTAGATAATTCCCTACCTCTTGCCTCTGTCTGCACATGACCATCTTCCTACTGGGTCTCTTGTTCACTACGGAACTTATTTAGGGTTAGGGTTCTCACCACTCTGTGCACATGTACTTAAGAATGTCAGCATAATTTGAGGGGATCACACAATTCATAATAGTAAGTAATACATCCCTCTTTGTGAAAGGAGAGGGAAAGAGCCTGCCTTCCCCCTTTCCTTAACAACATGTCATAAGGATCAAATGAAAATGCTCTGAAAAGTGTAGCATCCCAGCCTCATGTAATTGTAGAGTCGACTCCCCTGTGTGAACTCAGATCAATAGGGCTCTACATTAATCACAGTGCCAGAAGTTCTTTACAACATTTTCACTTTGTCATAATGGCAAAAGTTTTTTTGGCCGCCTTTCTTCCGCAAAGGTTAGCTCTCAGCACTTACTGCAAGAGCTGCATTGAATCTAGAGGCCTGCAGTTGATTGACTTTGAAGCTCAAAAATACTCTCCCACATCGTAATAGGTTGACGACAGACTTACCCTCACCTCTAGGTGGCTCCATGGCTTGTGCCTGTGGAGAGCAGTCCAGTGCTTGGCAGGAAGTAGAAAAATCAAGGGACTTAGCTTATGGGCCAGACTTCTTCCCCTCCTGTGGTGACCCATATCATCTGCTCTGTGAGAAGTCCTTCCATTCTTGCATGGTCCCTCCTGCCCACAGTTCTCTTGCTTCTTGCCCGCTTCTGCATCCCCTCTTGCTCCCTCAGCCTCACCGATGTGTACGTGGTGCCAGGGACAATGCTTGGGCTTGAGTGGGCCTGATGGAAGTTTGTAGCCCTTTTCAGCTATGATGTGGTCTAAGTACTGTGGGCAGTGCTAGGGCTGGAGGCATGCGGCTCAGCAATTCCTGTCTTCACCCACGGCCATAATGCCCAGGTGCCTGGTCCTTTTCCCTGTTACAGCTAGGCCTGTGTGTCTCACTGCAGACACCCAGTGGGTGCGTTGAGGGGCAGTGAAGATCGCTTTATGGACCTGCTAAATTGAGCCAGATAGGACAGCCAGCGAATAACTCAGAAGCCTTACCGGGGAGTGCCAGGGACACATTTTTGGGATACCAGGTGCCCTGTGGTTTGTGTGGATGGCACTCTCCTAGAGAGTCAGACTCAGTGGAGTGGGGAGGGCATGTCTTCCACAGCTGTTGGCAGTGGCCTGGAGTGCCTATCTCAGCTTCCCCTAGAGAGAAAGGGTGAGGGCTGCACCCAGACTCCCTGGCCCCTGAGATTAAGCAGGTACTGAGATCCCTGAAATTGGCCCTGCATCAGGATCAGGGAGTCTGAGTGCAACCCTTACTCTCTCTCTCTAGGGGAAGCTGAGAAAGGTCTCTGAACATGTGGAGCTTAGCCAGGAATGGGCAATGAAAACTTGGGACATTTTGTCATGGATTGCGATGTCTCTTTGAAAGACTGGGCACAGCCTGAGGCCACGGGTTAGGGAAGGTGGGGTAGGAGGAGAGATCTGGGCAGACCTCATGCATCTTGACATCTGACTTGGATTCTGAGCTTTTGCCTTTCTTTGACCAGAATTCCGTGTGGAGTCATTGGCATGACTCCATTTCCCACTTGTTCATGACCCAAAGAAGGTAGACCTTTGAGTAAGACTTTGATGACATAAGTCCTAAGGGTTACACTGGATTTTGGCTCAGAGAAGAGGGCCCCAACTTTCTGGGCATTTGATGCACTGAGAATACTGAGAGCTCATTGTGCAAACCCTTGCTGTGCTTTGATCTTTGAAAAACATGAAGGTAGGAGCTTCAGAGTAGGATTTGGTGACGCCCCAAGGTACCTGGCTTGGGTCTACATGTGAGGGAAGGGGGAGTGACTTAACATCTGGTGAACATCCCCTGGGTGGTATCCTTGAATGGTGAGACAACACACTGGACAATTGGACTGGTAAGAGTTCAAGGGCTGCCTTTGCTCCTTAGTCACTGTGTGACCTTGGACAACTCCCTAATGTTTCTGTGCCTCCGTTTCCTCATTTTTTTCAAAAGAGAAATAATCTTAGGCCCTTCTTCTGGGATACTGTGGAAAATGAAAGAGTTAATAAAGGTAAAATACTTAGGCTATAGGCTGGTGCATCACAACTATAATTTTTGTATTTCAGTTCTTTAATTGTTCATAACTGTCATGTGAGGTAAGGATTTTTATGACTTAAAAAAAGACCATAACACGAAGCCGAAATCAGAGAAGTTAAGAAACGTAGGTAAGGTGGCAGAGCTGGCCAGGGCAAGGAGAGGATTAGAATTCCAGTCTTTCACACTCTGCCCTTGCTACACCTTTCATCATGTGGTCAAACTGGAAATTCCCTGTGATTGCAATGTATAGTCTGTAGGTACTTGATAAAAGCCCTGATTTACATTCTTAGAATTTCATATTTTGAAACCCTCTCATTTACCATGCGAAAACTTCCCCTGACCTGTCAGAGCCAGGTCGTGTCCTGGAGCCTAGGCTGCTGGTTTCCTTCCAGGGGAGGGGCCTGCCCCCAACTGGCCTGTAATCAGGGCATGCAATGCTGAACCGTGTTGAAATCCTGCTTGAGCCACGTCTAATCAAAGGTCAGCTTTACCCAGACAGGAATAGAAGATTATTGCAGGACAGTATGTCCCCCACAATAGCAGATTGCCTTTAGAAAACTTCAAAATATGAACATCATGAAGAGTTTGTTCAGTGTCAGACTGGTTTTCCCATGGGTAGTGAGAGCAATTTGGGAGTTCAGCATGGTTCTCACTGTCATCTTCCCATTTCTGGCCCTCCCCTGGTCACTGCCCGCCAGCACCAAAGACTAGCCTTGTACTTGCTAGGTACTGGTGAGTCTGTCCTGACTTACAGCGACCCCTGTGTTCAACAGAAGGAAACGCTGCCATCCTCACAGAACGCTTTGTGACAGCTACTGTGCCAACCCATTGTCGTTGAAAGTCTTCCTCGTTTTGGCTGACCCTTGACTGTGCCCAGCCTGATACCCTCCTGATGATATGTCTGAAGTATGTGAGAGCAAGCCTTGCAATTTTTGCTTCTCAGGAATATTCTGGATGCATGTCATCCGAGACAGGTGTGTTGGGTCTTCAGTATTTTGGACCAGCACCCACCGCATTCTGAAGCATCGGTCTTCCTGTATGTATCATCCATCTGTCCCATGCAGATGAGGCCATTGAAAACACCAAAGCTTGGGTCAAGTGTGCCTTAGTCCTCATCCTTAGACCCTTGCTTTTTCCTGCTTTACGTAAGTCTTGGGCAGCAGATGTGCCCAGCACACTGTGCTGTTTACTTTCTTGAGTGTTGCATTAGAAATTGGTACTTCGTCCAGTGTTCTAAGTTGTCCCAGCTGATAACATTTTGCATTCTTATTCTAGTAGTATATTCAGTGCCTATGACTTGAGCAGGTTGGTCATTTTATTGGTAAGTAAATAGATGTCCCTGACCTGCGGGATAGAGAGCACCCACTTATATTGTCCTCTGCTGGGGCTCCTCAGGCCCCTGTTTTCCCATGGACAGCCCACACAAGTGCCAGGAGAGGATCCATGGAACTGTTTGAAATAGTCTGTGCTGAAAAGTACTGTTTTCACGGGGTCTTGCATATAGTGACACAACTTGGAGGTGTCATTTTGCAAAGTTATTTTCTTTTTTTACTGGTAAGTTGTGTCTTTTAGTTCATTATGATTCTATTAGCTTTTTAAAAATCCTGTTATCTTTTAAGTCAACTTTTCCACAATTTTTTTGAAGACCTCTTGTCTTTCTGGGTTCCCTTTCTGCTGGTTGGAAGTTGCCATTCTGAAGGATCCCTCGTTCAGACGAATCCTGCAGTTCTGGGTGCACTCGATTGCACATACCTGTCTAGGGATATGGAAGATGTACAAGGCCCCAAGGGCACATGCATCCCGTGTAATTTCCCTCAGAGTTCAGAGTATGTCCTATATAATCCTACCCCAGCGTTGCAAAGGATAGATATGTCCCACATCACGTGTGCCAGAATCCAACTTTGTAGCAAAATCAGAAATGCACCTTGATTCAACCATCCTGTAATGCAAATGTGTGGTACTAGCCAAATAGTCAAAGTCATCGTGGGGTTAGGTGAAAGTTAAGGACTATCTGGTATCTGAGAGCGTAGGAGGCGTGATGGTGTGGTGGTTTCATGTTAGGCTGCCATCCTCGTGGTTGGCCGTCCGAAACCACCAGCAGTTCCGAGGAAAAGACTGGTCTTTCAACTCCCATCAATAAACCCACAGCGGGCCTGCTATGGCCCGGCATTGACTCCACGACAGTGCGTTTGGCTTGGTTTTGGAAAAGTGTGGTCCTTCCATGCTTCTCAAGACAAGATTCTACATTATTTGCCAGGAAACATTATCTTCAATATTCTAATTCTCCCTGGTGAGTTTTTCCTTACTGGTCATCCATGAATTGATCGAAATTTGTTTTGAGCCTGTGCACTTTCCAGCTTGCACCTCCCCCTGCAGGTTCGGCAGGGCATTCTGCCAGGGGCACATTGTCTACATAGTACCATCTTTAGTGCCCTCACCCCACCTCCACCCCCCCTCCCCTGCTGTGAAGCAGGCCTCCATTTATAGAAAACAGACCCAGGAAGGCTGAGTGATCGTACAGCTTGTAAACACTGGAGCTGAGATTCGAACTAGCCTTGTCAACTGGAGCTCTTCTGGGGATGTCCTAGGTTGAGAAGCCCAGGGTCAAATGAAGGCCCGCAGGGGCTAAGGCTACAGCACCTGGGCTCCACACCCCTCAAGGAGCTGCCTGTCTCCCTGCCCCACCCCTGCTCTGGGACCCGTGCTTTCTAGAGTGTCCAGCCCCTCCATGGAGCAGACAGCAAAAGAAAGTAGGGTCTAACCTCAGGAAAATATAGCTGATCCTAACAAAAATAACCCAGAAAAGCCTCAGGAAGCATCTGTTCCCAAGCCCCCGGCTGGTGTAGTCCAGAAGTGGTTGAGGGCTTGTTGATAAGGCCAGACCAGTGGAGGATGCATAAAGCGCCCACAGTAACTGCTTCCAAGAGCTCTACTTCAGTCTCCCCTCTCGGCTGTGGCCCACTGGACCTGCCGGAGAAACAGTCTGGTTCTGGGGGGGATGCTGATGGGATCTCTTTTCCCTTCTCCTTGTTTCATTTGCTTCCTCCACCCATTTCTCAAGCAACCCATGGCCCTGGTTCCTGTTCCTGTTGAACAAAAGGGACTACAGCGATCTTGAAACTCAATCAGGGACCGCAGGGCATTGACCGAGAGTAACCCCAGCTGCCGCAGAGGGCTTCCCTCCCCCGCCTTCCTGCCCGCCCTTCCGCCCTTCTTCTCTTCCCCTTCTCCCTCCTCCTCTGCTCCAGCCCAGAGAGAGGCTGGCTGGCACTTCTGGCGGCCTGGAGGGAACAGGAGGGTCCGGGAAGCCTGCCCTGGTGCAGGGCCTCTCAGGTCACACCATCCACCTGCCTGAGTGAGCATCTTCCTCACTTGGTCAGGGGCCTCACTTGGTCAGGGGCCCAGGACTGAGCTCTTAGAACAGGGATAGGCAAGCCACTCTGCTTCATAAGGGCAAAAACCAGGAGGTGCGGAGCTCAAGGATTCAAATACCACGGTCTGTGTTGGAAGGAGTAGTGGGAAATGTTGCTGGATTCTTAGCTTTCAGTCTCCTGTGGCCACAGGAATTCAGATGTAAAGATCCTGGGTAGCACACAAGGCCTGTTATCTTTGTTCTGGGCAGTGGCCATCTCTCTGCAGTTCCCCAAGAAAATTCTTGGTGCTTGTCAGCCTTTCCCGGTGAAAGGGGCTTCCCGAACTCCTGCTGTGTTTTCACAACTCTGTGATTGTTATCATCCACACTGTACACTCAAGAAAACTGAGACCTAGAGAGACTAAGAAGGGGAAAGTGGGGCACAGAGGCACACAGGACGTTGCAGAGCTCGGCTTAAATTCAGACCTTCAGATATGGCGTCTAGTACATATTTCATTTTGCTCCATGTGTACTTTCCACGGCCACAGAAAAGAAGACAGCAGCTCTTATTTTAGTGATGGATTTTACCAATAAGAACATTGAGGTCCACTCACTTGGGCCAAGTTTAGGGGCCCAGTGACTGCCCTTTTTGCCCAAACTTCCTCATCTAGCTGAATAGATTGGCCAAACCCGGTCATTCTCACAGTTTACATTACACCTGGGCTCATCTCTGTTGGGACTCTGCAAACATTTATATTCCTGTGGATTCTCTGTACAACGCTAGATTTATTCATCCCTCAGTAACATTCAGAATAGAGACATTAATCACTTTCGATCCATTTTACTTATAAGCAGTATTAAGCACTGAAAGCTCAGTCATTCTCACTCAAGAATTCAGGGAGGCAAATACATAGAGCAACATGTACATATGTGTTTTTGCACACACACACACACACCCCACTCACACCCCTCTATACCCTAGATTACAAATTCAGCATCTTGAGTTAGTTGGCAAAAGCTCTTCTCTGTTTTTAAACCAATGCTGAAAGCCTACACGTGAACCTCAGGTCAGCAGGAAGTTGGTGGTGGTCATTCCTGGGAACCTTGTGGTTCGCCATGCTTTTAGGAGCACATTCCTCAGTGACAGTTGTTACACTGTGCCTCAGGTAAGAGATGTGCTAGCGTGACCTTGACCTGGCTTATTACACACTCAGGCTGGCTTCACATTCGCACCCACCAGCTGTGTTTCCCTATCCGCAGTTGGCAGGTTCCCAGATCACATCAGTTCCCCAAATCCTTCCTTCATGTTGTGTTACCTATTCATTCATTTGTACATCCCAGATTCACCGAGTGCCTCCTCTGCCTCCGCCATTGCTGACTTCCGGAGGTGCTCAATCCTGGCCCTCTGGGTGCATACAAAGGTCTACAAAGGCCGTCTGAACTTGCAAGTACCTCGGGCAAACAGAGTGGTTTGGGGCATGGAGGAGAGCTGCTGGCCCAACCAGCACTGGGAGGTCAGGACAGGCTTTCTGGAGGAGATGACTCATGGCTCAGCCATGAAGAAGGGGTGGGAGTGAGCCAAGCCGAGCAGGGAAGGGCTTTTTGTGACATCTGGATTTCTTTAAATTCTTGGCTTCTCTATGTGTTTCCCTGTCAACTGCCCTAATGGAGATGACTGAGACTAGCAGGTACGAGTCACCCTGTTCTGGTCACACACCCTATAACTGCTCCTGCTCTCTCTTTGTTCTCTGCATCTTAGGTTTTGAGGGCCCCCAGGCTTATTTTCTTGCTCTGTTAGTTAGTTCATCCACAAAGCGGATACGTTCACACACTGAGAGCCGGTTCGGTGCAAGCTTCATGACTGGCCTCTGCCATCTTAATGGCCTGACCTTCCCACCAGCTTCCGTGTTTAGAGATGTTTGCCATTTCTGCCTTTGCAAGACCTGGACCTCAGCTCATTTCCACCAGATGCATAGAGATCTCATAATTGCCAGGTGCTTTGACCCTGCTGCTGCCATCTGGCTTTCACTTCTTCCTCCTTTCTCGGTTGAGTTGCCCCTCCTCCCCCCCAAAGACAGGGGTGTGGCCTCATCTCATCTCTACATTTGTTGTGCTACCCTAGTAAAGTTGAGGGAAAGTACCTTTTCAGTAACAGGAAAATGGATATCCTGTCTTCAGTGGCTACCATATGCCAGGCGCTTCCCATGACATGTGCATGCGGATGCCTCGAATCTTCACATTTTTCTGAGGGGGACCCTACTGCCTTAATGCTGCTCATTACATAGGGAGGATATAACTTGAGCTCAGGAAGTCAGTGTGTTCTCTTGTGGGGTGGGGGGTAGGGGGGCGGGGCGGGACGGAACCTGCCTAAAAAG